>JAYMTS010000518.1:0-10524 GCA_036898005.1 Geranium phaeum
GTATTTAGGCTTTGCTAGGGTTGTTCAGTTTGGACCGGAAAACCGAGAACCATAGACAATGGTTCGAGTTTTGATATTTTTTAAGTGAACCGGTTGATTACGGTTTGGACATGGTTCTTAGAAGCTAGAACCAGCGGTTAACCGATAAGAATCGAACCAAAATATTTAAAGTATAAATTTCAATTTTGAATGTATACTGATAACTATTGTCTATAGCTTAGTATTGACTTGCATGGAAATTTGATGTTCAGTACACAAAAAATCGAACTACAGCAAAGTGAATTTTTGTACATAACTAGTCCAAAAATAAGCTCCACATGCCTAATTGATCCCATAAATCGATTCCAAAATGAAGGCTCATTGCACACTGGTTCAGTCTTGTTCTAACCGAAAAATCCCCCAAATATTTGGGTGGTTCTCGGGTCTGGTTCTTCAAGATTGAGAACTAGTTCTTGCCCAACTGGTTCGGGTAACCGAACCATGGGCAGTCCTGGGCTTTACTTGGTTGTGAAGACTTGATTTTGTTCTCATATGTCATGCTATATGGTATTTATCACTTCTCATTACAGGCATTACAAGGAAAGGAACATCTAAGCTCGCACATAATGCTGCTAAGCAACCGTGAAGGCTGTGGTCGATCAAATCTGCAAGACCATGCATCAGGTATGTCCAGTGAAAATGCATCGTTTACCAAAATGAGAGAACAAAAGGTTTGGAATCGACCATTCTGATATTAACTTGTTCAAACAGGTGGACAGGGTTCGTCGATTTCTAGTGACGAAGTCCTCGGAGCCTGGAGGAAAAAGATATGCAGGAAATCTAAGGGCGCTTCCTCGGTTTCAAGCAAACCCGCAGGAGATGTCTGTCAGACCAGGAGAGGCAAGAGAGAAAGAAAGCCCAAAGTCCATTTTGATGTGAGTTTTCTCTACCCTCTGTTTTTTTAGTAGGCAATTCCAATTTGGGCAGAATTCAGAAAGCTGTCAATCTAATTAGGTCTAACCGGGCTGAAATCAGACTGTGAACGAGCCAAGCCTTTAACGAACCGCTCGAGCTCAATTTGTTGATTATTCTGTTTGAGCTGAATTCGAGGTCAAGGTTTATAATGAAAGTAGACGAACTGAATCAAGGCGATATCGAGCCAGCTCGTTTAGTGTTGTTAGAACAAATAGGATGTTTTTCTAAATAATAAAAAAAGATATAATGAATATTTATTTATTATTTAAGATAAATTTTAACTTTTAATGAAAATTTATAGTGAAAACTAAACGAGTAGAGGTCGAGCTTAGTTGCATAAGCTCGTTCAGATCGTTTATACCACACCCTTACCCAAACTAACCTCGAAATCACACCTGCTCCGAAGCAGGTCACTCATCAGGTATCACACCCGCTCGAGTGACCCATCAGAACTCGAACTCTGGTTCTCAAGTCAAGAGAGACATTACCCTGTGTTATTTACTCTTGGTTGGTTTCCGTGATTTCCGGTGGCTGGAGTTACAATGTACAATGATTTTTTTCCCTATAGGAGGCGAAGCGGCCGGCGAGGTCAACGAGCGAGCCCCGGCGGTTGAGAATAATGCGGCTTCTTGCCCTAGCACCTCCTGTAGGTTCGCCCTTCTGATGTAGGATTGTTTTCGGTTTTATATCAACAAATTGTGTATCAAGATTTGTCTCGACTACGCGGATTGTTACGGTGTAGGAGTTTTGAAATCTTCAATTTCCTTATTCTTAGTTAGTTTTGAGTGATATATCATGTACCAGTTACTAACAATAATGAATGTGTAAAGATGTACTGTTATAGATCAAAACTAATAAATGTTACATGAAGTCTAGATCTTTGATCCTATGAATGATCATTTCTTGAGGTTTTATATTGGATTTGAACTTTGACCATCAAACTATAATCACTTAATCAGTCATCAAAACGCAAAGAAAGAACAAAAACAAGTTCATTATGGCTGATTTTGCTGATAAAGACAATATTTCTTTTACGATATCTATGGTTTGAATTCGTGTGAGCCATTTGTCTGGAATCAGTGTAAAATACGATTAAGTTAAAAATTAATCTTCATAGATCGAGATTATGATAGTATTTACTATATTTTTTTGTATGTATTTGCATATTTAACTAAAATATGAGGGTCAATCAATTTGTCTCAAAAACATTCATTTTAAAATAAATATAGTGTTTACAGTTCGAGAAATGTACAAAATTATACAAAAATAAGAACAAGAGAAATTTAAGTAAACAAAAATTAAGCATTATATCAAAAACGAATAAACAAACTTCAATACATCTAAAACATTAATTATAAGATCATAAATGAAAAAACAAACTTCAACACACCCAAGATATTAAGTATTAGATCATAATCCAATAACAAACTTCAATTAATACATCTAAAATATTAAAGTATTACCATAAATATAACAAAAAAAACTTCAATACACCTCAAATACATGGCCAAGAAGGCCTACACAATACATTACTAGCCAACCAAAACTAGCAAGCAAATATGGAACCAAAACAGAAAGAAAAATACAAGACACAACATGATACTGATACATAGGTTCAGAAACATTGCCAAAGTACGGAAGTTGCCCATAAGGACAAACACAAACCGCCCTCCGACGAAGGGCAATCTGGTCATTTTGCAGCAACCACCACCCTTTTGGGAGGAAAATGTTGCCGCCGGGGCGGCCGGATCGTCACATGATGGCCTGAGCTAAGAGGTTTTGATGGAGAGGATTGGGTTAGAGGGTTATAGAGAAGAGGCACAAAATTAAAGAGTGGGAGGTGACAAAAATTTAGAGTGATGTGTTCACTTTCTTTTGTTGGTTGGTAAAGTTAGGGCCATAAGGACAAAGTAGAAATAGAGTTCTAAGTATATAGCATCTTATATGGGATATGCCCATTATTGCTACTACACCTATTCTCACCTTTCTCTTTCAAATTTCATATTCATGTCCATTGTCACACCCAACTTTGTTCTATTTTTTTTGTTTATGTATGTGATGAGTGAGGTAAGGAAGATTTTGTATCGATAAAAGTATAATGCATCTTAAAGGTGGTTTGAATTTAATAATCGTTCGGTCAACTGTCAAGTCTAAAATCAATTAAACGAGCTAAACAACCCTACAACCCACTTATAGTGAGTGAGTGGTAAATTATCGCTCTAGACACTTGATTTATGGGTTAATTGTTATAAACTACTACATTTAGGCTAAGCTGATAAAAATTTACATTTAGTCTAAGAAAGTCATGCATATGATGAGTGAGGTAAGGGAGATTTTGTATTGTATGAATATATGTATTTGTAAGGTCATTTGATTCAATAGACGAACGGTCAAATTTCATGTCAATTGTACGAAGTTTAACAACTGTAATCCAATCAACTTTACGTGATTTAGTGGTTGATACTGCTTGCTCCTTGGCTTCAGACCAGGATTAGTCTCATAATGATATTTAAAAAAACAACTCTGCAATCATGAACAGTAAGTAGTAAAGATTTATTTCACACCATGTGTCAATCTGAACACTTCAAATAATTTATGGGTTGATTACAATTTTTTTTCCATTTCTTCACTTTCAAAAAATATCTAAAAATAATTGTAATAAATGACTACGATTAATATATTTTCAGAATAATGGGCTGAAAAGAGTTAAATTGTACTCCGATGGTAGTCCATATTCAGGCCCAGGCCCAATTTCATCTTTGTACACTCCTAATCACCATAGATGTATCACATATGGGCATGTAATTGGGCTTAGTTTCCTACACAATATTTGGGCACAGGCCCAATTATTTACTTTTCATCATCACATCAAACCCACAAAATAATCAAAAAATAATAGTCATACTGCATATATACAGAATATATTATTTACACAAAAATAAAAATCCAACTATGCAAAGGAGAGAACAAAGCAAAGTTTCCAAAACAAAGATGAATATAGGCCCATTTACATATAAAGATGTTCCTTTCTATAAAAGATCCATGTGGTTGATGGGTCCAATGAAAAAACTATAAAACAGACTCCACAAAGACTTTACTTTTCAAATTTCTTAATTGACATGTACACCTTCCAATCCCTCCATTATTGAGTGAACAAAAAAAAAGATATGTTCCTATGTGGGTTCCAATCCCAAAAGGGAAACTTAACAACCCCTTTTGGTACTCTCTCCCCTCTATCCTTAGGGTATACCTTTGGGAGGGACAAAGAACAAATAATTAACAAAGAGTGTTAAACGAGAGAAACGACAGAGACCTGATGTAATAAACATTGAGTTACCGATAATAAAATAGACCTCGTTTTGGTGGCGTTTAGGTTTGGATTCAGGACCTCAATGGAGCTCTGTGAGGGATGCCTTTCCTCCTCCTTGCATTACTCGTGGGAGGCGGAGGAGGCGTCACCGGGGAAATATCTTGTTGTGAGCCTTCACACAAATCTTCATCCTCCTTTGGCACCAACAATCTTCTTGAATTTTGAGGAGTCACAGCCTCTCCTTCTATTATCTCCATTGCAACCTCATTCTTGGGCTCTAAGGTAAAGCTTGCACCCCCACTTCTCTTTATCCCCCCAAGCTATAGGTCATTCAAAACACCAGCAAATACAAATAAATCTCTAACAAACATACACCAAACTTAATCAATACCCATGTCACAAAAGTTTGACATTAACCCATTATGCCAATAATTAAAACAGGATGATGATATTGATGGTGATGTGTGCATCATGATGGTAACATTGTACCTAATGCAATGTGAAGTAAATGTAATATCATACCATATACATATATTCATGATCATCTTAGATAATCCACATTGCATATATGCATCTCTATAGATGCAACATGTATATAATAAATTTAATTAATACAATAATACCCATGTCACAAAATATTGACTTTAACACCCTAAGCCAATAATCAAAACACAACAAAGACGATAATGATGGTAATGTGCATCATGATGGCAACATTGTACCTAAAGCAATGTGAAGTAAATTCCATACCATGCCGCACACATTCATGATCATATGTGATGGAACGGACAGTCCACGTTATACATGTATGACTCTATACTTGTAATGTAAGAACACCAATAATAACACGTATTTTTCAATCTACGATGGTAAATCGAGCAAGAACACAAAGAAATAGCTTATAGACCAAAACCAAATAGAGTGAGCGATCAATTACCTTACAACCCAATGAGCAAAATCGAAAAGTGTCCAAGAGGCTCCTCCCACAGATTTCACATACACGCGCAGTCCCTTTCCCCGATTTGGGCTGTGGCCTCTCATTCAAAAACAGAACCCTCGCACTGTTTATCACATAGGTCTGCACTCCGGAAATGTCCAGAACCTTCTGAATCTCCGATACCCTCACCACATCGTGATATGAAGACCTCCTTATCTGCACATTGCACCCACTCATCACCAATCTCCCACAAATCAATAAAAACAACCACAATAAGCAAGCAGATCGAAGTCATTGATTCCAATATAAATCAATCAAACCCCAATATGCAACAAACAAGCACGAACTCATCGATTCCAGTATAACCCAATCTCCCCCAAATCAATCAATCAAACCACAATATGCAATAAGTACGAAGCCATTGATTCCAGTATAACTCAATCTCTCAAGAATCAACCAAAATATAACTCAATTTCCCCCAAACCAAACAATCAACAATGATAACTCAATTTCCCCACAATCAACCAAAATATAACTCAATCTCCCCCAAATCAAGCAATCAACAACAACAAGCACATAAGGTCAATGATTTCAATCCTCACATTGCTGATAAAAGAACAATGATAAACACAAAGTCATCAATCCCAATACAACTCAATTTCCCCCAAAATCAATCAATCAACAATGACAACCACACAAGGTCAGTGACTTCAATCCTCACATTACTGATAAAAGAACAACAATAAACACGAAGCCACTGATTCCAATATAACCCAATCTCCCCCAAATCAATTAAAATACAAATCACTCACCCCCAAACCAACCAATCAACAATGATAAGCCCACAAAGTCAGTTCTTTCAATCCTCACATTGTTAATGAAAAGAAGAACAACAAACACAAAATCACCAATTCCATACTCAAATCTCCACCAAATGAATCAAAACAGAACTCAAATCTCCCCCAAACCAATCAATCAACAACAATAAGCACACACTAAGTCAGTGATTTCACTAGTTCGGCGATTCCAACCCTCACATTGCTCATAAAAACATAAAAAGAACCAGCAACACTCACCTGAATCACCCTATGATCCTTGTGCCTCGACGACCGGCAACAAAAGCAAAAAGCGTCTCCTCCATTGCAATCAAGACAGTACAAATTGCACTCGCTCCTCGCCGCCGCTCCGTGGCTCCTGCACGCGGCGAAGAACCTCGCTCCCAGCAACGGCTCGAGCCACGGAGGAACCAGCATTGTCACTCAAAACACAACACAAACCCTAATCCACAACACACAAATCAACAAAACCCTAATCCACCACCACTCAAAATCACATAATCGAATCCACGAATCCGATCCTCAACATCACAGTCAACACACAACAATCACACGCACACTCGCAATCGATCCAAGAGCACAATGCGAAGAGATTCGAGGAATTCAAGTGCGAAATCGAGCTTCTCAGTGTTCGATTCAGGGACTGAATTTGAGGGATTTTGGGTTCTCAGAGACTTGGAGTTCAACGACACGAAGAAAAAGGGACAAGGGAGCGTGAAAATATAGGGGGCGGAAACGGACGGCTGAGATGGGGCGAGGGCAGTAGGGGGATTTGGAGCCGTTCGATCAGGAGAGGAGACGGGATTGGTGGGTTTGGATCTTTCTGTGCGTCTCTACGTGTACACAAGGTCGGAGATTAGCTGTTTATAGGTTTGATCGTGGCCGGAGATTATGACACGTGTACTACAAGGTCCACGTGGGTTTTTTGTGGCCGTGTGATTTTTAGTGGGCCCGTCGACTTTATTTTTTAGGACGTATATACTATATAGTGGAAATGTGATGACGTGGATGGCAGGAGTGTAAGTAGGAAAAAAATTTGATTTACTTGCTAATTTGTTTTTGTTTTTGTCTTTAAAAAATACAGTATCTTTGCTTTTATTCTTACCCCCAAATTTAGGTGTGAATGTGTTGTGATTTTTTTTTTATAAATGGAGTTATATTTTTTTTTTTAATTAGAAAGAAAAAAAAAATTGACCTCAATTTTTTATTTATTAAATGCGACTGACATTAAACCGAACCGTCTCAGCAAAAAAGGCAAGATAAACTCTTACTATGATTTCAATCCTTATAATTTAAAGCAAATTTGATTGACTCATGCGGTGCCGTGTTACACATTGAATGTTAACACAGTTCACAAATATGTGTAATTTTACGGGGTTTATATGGATGCAATATCTTAATTTGTATAGTATTAATGGATTTGTAGCTTAGCTGTAAGAAATGTTAGGCGTTAATTGAATAGAAGCGACGTTTTAAGAATAATTAAAAATTACAACAAGAAATTAATTGAAAATCAACTGAAAAAAATCAAAACTTTATAAATAATGATATTAGTGCTATGTACATGTCAATAAGGTATTTGGTTTCGCTACGTGATTTATTTTTAAAATATATATAATCTACAATTAAATGTGATAAATATTAAATTCGAGATCTTGCATGTAATAATTAATATATAGAGTTCTTATGATTTGATTTTCTAAATATTGATAACTATCCAAATAGCTTTTGCCTATTTTATCCCAATAACCTTAAGATTTTATTTCCACTTTTATTTATTCTATTGCTATAAAGCTCAATATAGCTTTCGATTCAATATTTATAAAAAGCGTATTAAAGCAATATAAACATCACAATTATGATTATAATATTTAAATAAAATTTTCTAAAAGTGGATTAATCCCAAAGGTTGAGGACACATCATAGGCAACTTATAAAGGTGTACAAGATTTATAGCTGGCTGGTTGTTATCAATCCATGTGCTTAGATTATTAAAAATTTACAATTAGTATCAGTAATTATTTAATCATGAATACACATTTCCTTTTCATAAAATATTGTGCAAGTGAAATTTCCAATAAAAAAAAACTACCACTCGCATTATTGAAAACTTATAATCTAGGTGATTTGGCCATAAAATTACATATTATTTTCATAAAATATTTTATTTTACTATAAAATGTCTAATGAGAAAAAAGTACAATTGCTTAATCGTTTGGAAATTTACTATCGCCGTGATCTGGCAATAATAATTTGATAGATTAGTCATACAATTTTCAGGAAAAATATTTAATCATGAATATATATTTCCGTTTCATAAAATATTGTGCACATTAAAATTTCCAGTGACAAACACACATCACGGGCTTAGATTATTGAAAATTTGTATTCTCTTTTTGGAAATAAAAGTAAGATGATGAATCAGTCATAATATTTCCAGGACAAATATTTAATTACGAGCATATATTTCCTCTTCGTGATATTTTGCATTCGTGTCTTATGACTAAAAATGTATAGAAAGATATATATTTTATTTTATAAACAACAAAAAATATTGACCAGACATCTTTCAATCAAATATTGTCGCTTGTACTTTCAAAAAAAATAATAATGTTGCTTATTAATTACAAAATAATATTAAAACATATACGATAAATCAAATTCAGTTTTAAGATGATAATTTTTTGAAATTATAGATAATCTTGATAAACAGAGGACAGAAATCATAATTTATGCCATCGAATTTGGCCGATTTTCATTATAACGATAAAAAAATTCAAATGCGACAAAAACTCAGTATTATAACCTAAAAAATTAAATTCGACTATTACAAAACTTGGGTTGAACTCTAGTATTTCGGAGGTGTAACCTAGGCAACGAAAAAGAGCAAAATACTTTAACTAGAGAAGCAACATGTTGGTTCACCAAACTCTGATCCAGTGTCACACGTTCTCAAGATCCGAAGGGATTCAGTGCCCAACTATCGACTCGTCCCAAAATTTCATCATCAAAGTCCAGTCAGAAATGGCCGCTAATAGACACTCACCAATTTTCATCGGTTAGAGAGGCCCCATTTAATACATTAAGAAAATATATTCACAAAGGTTAAAAAGACTCGATACATAGAAACTTAGACCACCTACGCGTTAGTAAGCGAAAATCAACTCGGCCAAATATACCGAAAGAATCAGGCTGCCCCTTGACTTGAAATAATTAACACAGTTTGCCATTTTTATTTAATTCACATTAAACAATAAATAATAGCAACTAAGTGAAAATATTACTAATATAGTAATATGTGACATGTCAACAACTAGTACAGAATGAGCCAAACAATAGGAGGTGAAAGCCAAAGGAGACACTGTCTCTTTCAGACATCCAAGTCGATGTGTACAAGGTTGTTTTTTGGGGGGTAATTGGCGGATACGAGAATCGTGTACAAGGTAAAAACAAAAGGTATTGTACTTTATTACCTGACACCACTCAGAAAATAATGTCACAGCAACACAACACTGCTCTACCTCTACTTGAGATTTAACAGTTGTGTCTGGTCCTAAATTAACACAAGTTCCCACCTATAATTCCTCAAATCTGGACCACATTTGAAGAACAATCAATTCATTAACTTAATTGTTATTATACCAAAATTCATATGGCAGCCGAATTATTGTAAACTTCTTCATGGTTTTTAAAAATACATTAAAATATAAGAAAAAAACTCATTTATCTTCTCCCAGATAATTCTTGCATAGGTTCTATTAAGTTTAAACTCAATTTCTGGAGCCATAAGTTTCAAAAAGTCTCACTTAACCAATTTTTGTTAATTTTTTTTTAATTTGTGTGAAATGACGAAAATGCCCTTGTATGAAACTCGACCCCCTCGTTATAGTCGAGGACCTTTTTGTATATTTTTCTCAAGGCCGGTGTACACATGAGTGCAGCCTGTTGTAAACTCGGTAGAAACACGGTATACATATGGTAGATATTGAGTGTGAAATGTTATAAACATATTAGAGACGATAGAAACACTAAATAAACATGATGGAAAGTCGTTGTCACGTGTCGCGCGCTGATATAATCTCGCGTAGACGAGTGGCTCCTAACAAATTCAAACCGTTTGTATTTCCATTCCCAGTTCACACTATATTTGCATCCCATTATTTGCATATAGTAAAATTCGTACTTTCAGTACACACGTGTAAACTATTTTTTTTAGTTTAGTACGTATCATGTATGTGTAAACTTAAAAGTGTATAACAAGTTAACAACATAATTTAATAAATATATAACAATATTTTTTAATACAATTATAGTTAAAATTTTGGTAAATATATAATAAAAAAATTGACCTCAAACTTGACCTTAATCATATAAAGATTATTTGAGTTGAAGGTGAAATGGAGCCAAATAATTAATTTTCAAGTCAGGTTGCTTAGAGTATCTCCAATGGGACCCTTATATGAATGAAAATGTAAAAAAACTATATT
>JAYMTS010000519.1:0-10523 GCA_036898005.1 Geranium phaeum
TAAGCTTTACATCTTTTGATTTTCATAATCAATTTTTGCAATTCTCGGTTTTCCCAAAATGTTGGAACTTAATGTCCCAAAACATTTTAAAATGTTTGTTTTTATTTTGTAATTGTTATAAATAATTGTGGCCCCCACCATTTCAGACAATGACACATGCTTCAAGGTGAAGTGACCTTGCATTGCCACATATGCATGATGTAGTGACATGTGTCAAATGTGTCTTGAAAGTTACAATTTTCTTTGTTTATAAATAGATGTAGAGGAAGATGAGAAATAAAAACCATCCGAACACATTTTCTCCCCTCCCACATCTATGTCTTCCATAATTGTCTTGCTTTATTTTCATTAATTATTTATTTGACTAACTCACTTTAATTGCTATTAACACAACATTGTTAACATATAATTTTTATAACATGTAGATATATGTCAAATAATACTCTTTATATAGCAAGAGAGTGGAAAATATTTGTAATATTTTGACTTTATACTGTTTTATTTGGTATAAATTAAAAATTGTTGAACCAATATCGTAAAATGGTCAAACATGAATTTAATTATGTACAATTAGGGAAACATTTTAAAGTAATTTATGCTAATGGGTCAATATATGTACAATTAGGGAAACAATTATGTTAATTTTTAGTTTAATCCTTTAAACTAAAAATTAACATAAATATGGATAGAGCAAATAAAAGAAAGTCACGTAGCCAATTTTTTAAATTCAGGTGTAGTATTTAACAAAATGGTCAAACATGAATTTAATTATGTACAATTAGGGAAACATTTTAAAGTAATTTATGCTAATGGGTCAATATAGTAATCACCAAGGCAGTTTAACACACCGATAGATGTAATGGAAACCTAATTCAAACTTGTATCCAAGTCTGCAATTTGATATCAATCAAACCCATGACTTTGTTAAGGACTAATTATCTCATACAATGGTATCTATCCCTTACATATTTTTCTTGCCATCAGAAATAATGCTACGAGCTTGGTCCAATGACTCCAACTGTTTCCGAAGGTTCTGATTGTCCTCTTTTAGTCTATCATATTCTAGGAGGACACCCTCGGATTTCTTTCTCAGAGCCTCTGCTTCAGTTGTTGCAGCCTTTGCCTCGTTTCCTTTCAACTCGCGTTCAGATTTCTTCTTCAGCTTTGCCTTCAGTGAAGCAACCTTTTCCCCCAGATTTTTAAGCTCTCCTGCACTACCAATTTTCTCATCCTCAAAACCTCTGCCCTGCTTCTTTACAGCTTCCATGGTCTTTCTGAGCAGACGAAGCTCTCTTATGTAATGGTGTAATCTATCAATCATCAATGATAGGAAGAGCAAAAATCCTGCATGTGATCTACCAATTTTAAACTCTAGTTCCAAATATAAGAATAGTTATCAAACCTTCCAAATCAGATGATCAAGCAAAGGAATCGTAAACCAATCATATTGCTTATGGAAATACCCAACATAGTAGGCTTCATGTCAAATACTCTACAGTCCTCATGGTGTGAATGTTGACAGAACTAATTCAACAGCCTAAGCTTAGTTTATGGAAGGGTAAAATGATCTAAACGGCAGATCTTTGTGAATATCGAGAATAAGTCACAGATAAGATTACCATTCCAGAGGGTGACTAAACTAGAAGCTTACTTAGCTGCAGACATGAAACACTATTCACATCCTTGTTTCTTTATGGATTAAAATGACCAGATTAAAGGAACTTGCATTTCTGCAATTTCGTCCCAATCCGACCAGCTTTGGAAGTAGCGGATCTGGTCATCGAGAAACTCTAGATCTAGAGTTCTCCATACATCTTCAATTGTCACCGCCGATGAGTGGAAGATCAACATCAGATGTTCGACGGTTTTGTAAGTTCTAACAGTCGCCATGCACGTGCATACGTATCATGCGCCGGTGAAGCCATTATAGGTTTTACTATCGCAATGAAAAACGAGCTAATGAGATATATATGTATTAGTATAGGGAAAAGGAAAAGGGAAAGGGAAATAATTATTAGTTCAGAACACGTTAAATTAGACATCCACAACTGATCAAGTCGTACAAGTTGCGGAACCAACAATTGAGTAATGACACATCAAAGCTAACTTGACTAGTCAAGAACTCACAAAACCAACAAATTTACATATAGCAAATTGGAAAGTAGAACTTCAATTACTTGATTTGATTACCGAAGAGAACTGAAAAGGCACAGAGAAGTCCATTAACCTTAAGGTTCTTAATACTGACTAGGAGTCGAAGAGAAAAGGTAGTATCACCACAGAAACAAATCAAATTTCAGTCTTTCTATTGGATGAGAGTTTTCTGTTTCTTCCAACTTGTTTTTCAGATTCTATGAATTCTGTTCTTGTCTCTGTCCCTCCCAGCCTATCCGCAGTCCAATAATTTTTAGTTTCTAACATTTTCATCCATGTCATAAAAATGATCCCTTCAGATGCAACTGTTGGGGAAGGCCAAAAACAAAATGACTTTCTTTCACTTTTGTTTCTGGCATATGAAATCATATCTGTGTCTCTAGCTTACTTATTCTTTAACAACTAGTTTTTTTTCCCTCTTGTTTTAATTATCTGTAGAGCTCTCGATTTCATGATCAATATTGCTATTGCTATCTTAATGATCCTTATTCAATTTTCTGGACTATCAAGGGAAGAAAAATGATCCAATGCTCCAAAGTTATTGCTTATACTAACTTGCTTGCTAATGAGAAACCATGAAGGGTTTATGCGAAATAGGATATTATCCGGATAAGAAAACAGAAAATAACAGTGTTCTCTAGAATGTTCTTGAAACGAAATTATGCCAACCAGAGTGAAATAACCTCAAATTTGAGGCATGATGCTTTTTGAGGAAATCTACAACATCTCAACATTACAATAATATACGAATTACACCATGTAAAATCCTAAACATTGAGAAAACCCCAAACCTTAGTTGCTTGTCGTAGACCACCCTTTAACAGTCAATCGTGGCATGTTTCCCTTAGGCTATAAAAGTTGGCTATATGGTCTAAACCCAAAACCATGGTCAAATCCCAAGCAATTCGGTGCTAAGTTATGGATACCGCCTCAAAGATAGAGAATATTTCAACCATGCAGAAATAGAAGAGAATAAGTTTCTAACCAGAATATAATAAGTAAGTCTCATTAACATTTTCGAACAAAAGTTGTAAATTACTTATTTTGGCACAATCTAAGTTTATTACTTGCACCAACTAAACATGCTTCAACCAACCGAGTCTGCCCAGATGGTCCGGCTACTCGTTACCTGACAGGAGGTCAGGTATTCGAACCTCAGATGCGGTACCGGGTGGGGAAGAGTATATGGGTAGCTAGGAATGATATTGAAAGAAAAAAAAAACTAAACATGCTTCAACTGATAATCTTCCTGTATTCCACTAGCAGAATGGGTTCTTAGCATTTACCCTCATCTCTAAACCATTTCACCCAGAAAGAATTCCCTATCTGAGTGAGTTAATGCACGGTTAGTTGCTTGTAAAAGAAACATTCATGCCCAAATACACACCAGCACTTAATCAAACTCCAAACCCACTTGAGCAAGCGAACAACAAAGTAGGTGATAATAGTGAGTACCCATGAGAGAGGCTTCGAGCATGTAGGTGGCCATGAGAACCTGGTCGGTGGGATTGGCCTCGTCGGTGTGGTTGTGGATCTTGCTCATGCTGTGGAGGGTGGACAAGAGCATGGTGAAAAGTGTAGCGGAGACGGTCTTGACGACGACAGGTCCACTTCCTCGCTTGACCCGATCGAGGACCACTATCACCAGCTTCCTCAGCGGGGTTTTGAATAAAAGGGTCAGTATCAGAACCATTTCGCCGAGGATCACCGAGTACAGTAGCTGTATCATCTCTGCAGATTTCGGAGGAGAAATCTTGAATCGTAACTCATAACAAGAAGAGTAGTTGTAAAGAAGAAGAAAAAGGTCAGAATTGAACAATTGGTTGTAGATTGCATACTCACTGTCCTAGCGAACCTCTGTATTTGGAACAAAATTGAAGTAAATCATGTGAATAATATTGAAAGCTACAAGTATTTTGTAGGGTATTTTAACTAATTTCCAAATGTTAAATCAAGGGAAATGGACAGTTTAATATAATTAATTTAACACGTTTTATAATAAGGTACATCTAACTTTAGAATCGATTTTTCTGAACGGTTAAGTTTAATTTTGTGACAAGTTAGTCAATTGTTAGTTTTAGAGTAAAATGACAAAAATGCAATTGTATTAAATTTAAAAAATATTTTTAAAATATCTTACACTTTTTTTCAAAACATCTTTTTTTAGATAAAATAAATAATTATAATATTATTTTTTAAACAACAAAAATGAAAAAAATAATATTTAAATAAAAAATGGTTTTTGAACATAGTTTTTTATTTTTAATAAAAAACTAAATTTTTTTGATACTGAAATCAGTTTTTTGTTATTCATTTTATAAAAAAAAATTGTAAAATATTTTAACCAAATTTAAATACTAGGGCATTTTTGTCATTTCACACTAAAACTAACTGAAATCTAACCCAATTATCTAACTTGTCACAAAATTAAAGCTAACCGTCTTAAAAAAAAACACATTTCAAAGTTAGATGTACCTTACTCTGAAACGTGTTGAGTTAACTGTATTAAACCGTCAATTCAGGGCCGGCCCAATGTTCATGGGGGCCTGAAGCAAAATGTCAAATGAAGGCCTTTTTATATTTTATGTAAAAATATATATGGTGACAATTTTATTAATAAAATACATAATTATACATTTAAATCAAAAAAAAATATTGAATCTGAATAACTAAACTAATTATATACTGATGTGGTAGATGATAGTATCTCGCATATATTAAAAATACAATTGCTTACCATTTCAACTATATAATTAAGGGATAATGTCTTTTGGCCCTCAGGATATGTCACATTTTTAAATGACCTACCCTGAATTTAAAAATGTCAAGTCTGTTTAATTCCGTCCAATTTTGTTAGTTTTTAACATTTTTAGACTTGTAAATGACTAAAATACCCTTGAGAGATAATTAGTTAATTAGTGTCATTTTATTCAATTACAATTTAACTAATTATCTCTCATGGGTATTTTAGTCATTTACAATTCCAAAAATGTTGAAAACTAACAGAATTGGACGGAATTAAACGGTGGGGTGTTTGGTGGAAAAAACGCACAAACTTGAGGAGTCACTTGACATTTTTAAATTTAGGGTAGGTTATCTGAAAATGTGACATATCCTGGGGACCACAAGACATTATCCATATAATTAATTATACATATTCAATAACATCTTGCTAATTATAGTTATTAATATTTGTACAATAATACATTCGCAAAATCAAACTAACCAGTATAAATATTACATATTACAATTGAACAATGAAGAAAACATAACCCAAAATTCAAATTATGAATTATAATTTATAATTTATAATTCATGAGAAACTTATTTGATTTTGAAATTTTGTGTTACTTCAAGCTTCCCTTTGTTTGGATTGGGACCAAAATAATGCAAATCGGTTGATGGCTGGAAAAAAAAACCACAAAAAAATTTGAGCTAATAGTTTGTAGAGAAAAAGGAACCATAAAATAAATTAAATTAACATTTTGTGGAGAAAAATTAAATTAAAGAAGAAAAAAACTTGATTATCTTAAAGTTATGATGGAAAAACTTGAAATTGTATTATATATACAAATATATGGATTTCAATTATAGTAAAAATGACAATTTTATAATTGATTTGACGAAAAATAGAAAATAGATTGAAGAAAAATGAAAAATAAATTGAGAGAGAAAATCATGCATACAAAAATGAAGATAAAACAAAGAGAAAGAATGGCAAACCACAAAAGAATAAGAACAGTTGTTGTATTAAATGGATTAGATCAATAGCATATTCATAATATAGTTTGATGCGACATTGACCTTAATTAAGGCCCCAAACAAATATTTATATGAAACAAGATTAATAGTTATTTGGGTTTGATAATAAATATTTTTTCGGGCCTTAATTCTTTTTATTCATGAAAGTCTAAATATCATTTATATTGGAATCACAGGGTCTTAATTTATTGGGGCCTTAGTTTAGTTGGGGCCTTAAGCAACTGCTTATATTGCTTAAGGTTTGGGCCAGCCATGCGTCAATTTCCCTATAATATATCGCCTAGAAAAACACAATTATTCACTTAGATACACTTCAAATATTTTTTTAACTTTAATAAGAATAAAAAGAATAATTTTTGCTCACTACGGTAAACTATATCACTTTTGCATGTCACTATAGTAAATATTTTAGCGTTTCACTTCATTATGATGAGCTATTTTTATGCGTCACCGTTGCTCAAGTTTTTTTAAAACAAACAGAATTAGATTAATTTTTACAAAAATACCCAAACTACCCTTATAATAAAAATATATTTAAAATGAAAATGAACAACGAAAAATAGTGTTCTTTTTCGTTCCGTGTCTTACTCTCCGACAAGCTCACGGTTGGAGCCTCCCGCTCTCCGAAAACCTCATGTCCGTCTCCAGTGATCTTGTCGGCGCTGCCATAACTACGGACGAGGTTTCCTTTAATTGTTAGATTAAAGGCGATAAATTGATGATGATTTTGAAGCCATGGAACTTAAGGCAATAGAAATTTCACAGATGAAAATGGATTTGACGGATTAAGAAGAAGAAGAATTGTGGTCGGACGATGAGCTAGCGCCGCCGCCGAATGGAGGAGAGACGATGTTCAGGACCGGCCGGTCACTAGAGTTATGGTCGGAGCAAGTGCTCCGAGTCATGAGATTGTGTAATGAACAAGAGAGAAGGAAAAAAATGAGTTTAATGACACATGCTTGAAAATTGTAATGATATGTGAGGGTATTTTAGTTAATTTATACCAAATTTAACAGAATTATAGATGATGATACATAAAAATAATTCACCGTATTGAAGTGAAACACTAAAAAGTTCATCGTAGTGACATGAAAATATGTTCTAATTCACCATAGCAAATAGAAATATGCCAAGAATAAATTATCACCAGGAGTAACTATGTCACATGATTTTGTGAATTGGCAATTTTGCCCTCGTTTGACTATCTAATTTGGCTTGAAGATCATAGACATGTTAATCTTTTCATATAATTAGATAGAACCAGTTCAAGTCAGGTCAGTTCAAATTAGATTTCTTGGTCTAACTTGAATCGATCAGATTAAGTTAAATCAAAAAATTTAATTTGAACTGACTTAATTTGAACCGGTTCTCTATCAGCATAAGACGCATTAGGCGGCGCGGCTTCGGGGGTTAGGAAGAAAAAGGTTGCGGCTGATCTCAAACAACAATGATTTTCAGATTTGGGGACAATTTTTTTTTAATTAATTTTTTAGTGTTAAGGGCATTAACGTCTTTTCACACACAAATTTATCTATTATAACGTTTGGGTGATTGTCCTATATCAAAGTTACAGTAGGCTGCATGTCTATTTTCTCAAATGGGTGAACTATTTGTCTTTTCCGTTATATTGAGTGTATTTAGATGTACTTCTTCATATATTCTAAAAATCAATAAGAAGGACAAGGAATCATCAATAAAAACAATATTGAAAATCACATGTTGAGGGATTTTTTAGTCATTTAACCTCAAGGCACGGTCCGACCTTCCAATTCTATAATGATTGGAACAATATTTGGAACCCTTATATGATAAAACCGTTCGGTTATGATTATGGTTTTTCGATTTGATTTTACCTTATTGAAATCAGTTGTTTTCAGATTTTTAATTTTGGCTTGATTTATAGTTGAATTAGACGAACTTCAGTCTGATTTATAGGACAAAAACTTCAAAATTTTCAATTACAAAAGTAGTAAAGATAGTCAAAATTTAAGATTTATCTCTTACAACTCAATAAAATTATAGAATTTGCGAACAAATTTAAAAAAAAAAACATGTGGTGCACGAGAGGTGGATACGTGGTAGTGCTAACCGGTCCAATTCTTACTAATTAATTGATGATTATAAGTTTTAAGAGGCAAAACCGAATCGAAATTAAACAGTTTCTCGAATTTAAAATCAAAACCGAACTATCAATCACATTTCTCGATTTTTCAATTCGGTTTGGTTCGGATCTCGGTCAGGGACAAGACCGGTCCCGGGTCCAAAATTGCCCACCCTGAACTCATAGCTCCGTTACGTGCTTTCATAAATGGGCTTGCCCATTCACACTATAAAGTGGGCCCAGCCCATCTTTGTAGGCCCAAAATGCCTCTTTCAGCGGCCCAACTCTGCCTTGATGCCCATTAAGGATCATGATTCATGAAGCAAACAAGAACCACTTCATTGCAAGTTTCCTTTGTTGTTGAAAATAATTCATTACAAATTTAAACTCAACTTGGGCATAAATGAAATGTATCAATCATAGATATATTTACATGTTCGAGTTAGGAGTGACTAAATTATAATCGTATTTAACCTAATCTTTCGATTTCAGTTTATAAAAATAAATTCGATAAAAAATTAAACCAATCTAAAAATCAATTGGATTGGACAAGTAAATTTTCATTAATTGGACATAAATAATATTGTGTCAAAAAAATCAAATTATTCTCCAAAAGAGAGAACAACATGAAAATCCTGTTTTGAAAAACTGACAGAATCAAACGAAAAATCGAACCAAATTCGAAACCAATTTAAAGCTAAACTAAATTGAATTCCAAAAATTCAATTTCGGTTTTAATTTTCAAAACATAATTAAACAGTTGGGTTTGATTTTAAACATGTTCGATTCAAAACCGAACGATGAACCGTCCTGATTATTGCATCAGTTGGAATCTGGTAAATTCAACTGATTGTTTTGGACTGAAGCTAATTGGAACATTAAATTTACCATTTATCATCTTTGTTGCTATGAGAATAGAATAGGAGGTACAATAATTCAATTTGTAGAGAAATCAGATTATTTTATTTTTTATTGTAATGTCTAAACCTTTCTGACATTTCACAGATTCTTTAATCTTCCTAGTGTCTGCTTTATTCTGCCATCCTATTTGGAATTTTATTATTGTCTTTTTCTTTAGCTTCTTTTAATTTTATCTCTTTTGGTCTATTTTACCTTATTTTCTTTCCATTTTAATTACATCAAGAATTTATTTGCAACAGCACAGTAACTTTCTTCCATTTCTCAAATCGAGTTTTAAAACATTTTCTCATGATTCAGTGTGGTTGAGTTCTCACTGATTAAAACGAGTTAGAGTTAGCTGATGACTCTTTCTTTTTTGTATCATCAATTTCTTCACGATCTCGAATTTTAAAACCTTGTTCAATCACTCTGAGAAAAGTCTAGATGTTGTTTTTCAGAATCGTACAAAATGTTAGGCACTAATCAGTCAAAGAGAATCCTCTAGTAACTAATCAAGAATTGGTAGGAGGTTAACCAAAAAATAAATAAGATTAAATTATTAATAAAAATTGTAGAGAATTATTTATGGGCTACTCGGGAGATTAATCGGGGACTAATCAAACAAGTCAATAATTTTTAAGACAGTCCTACTTTCATGGATCCTTGCACTATGACCCTATTTGGACACTAACAAAAATGTTAAACACCTAGAAATAAATAGGGATGACAATATTTCCCGTTCCTGATGGGAATCCCCGAACCTAGACAAGAACGAGGCAAGAAATTTCTGAACCCAAACGAGAACGGGGAGGAGAAGGGATGAGGTATTCTCGTTCCGATCTCCCCTGATGTATTAAAAGTATCGATTATTAATAAAAGTTACGTTTTAAAATGCATATTTAATGAAAACTAATATCAAGTATATTTGTCATTAAAATAATATTTTATGATACATATGTAATAAAATAATAATATTTTTAAGTATATAATTTTATTAAAATAATCATTTTTATACAAATTTTATCAAAACATAAATATATATTAGTATTATTGGCACAAATTCGGCTACAAATACTTTATTTGTGTACAAATATGCGAGCATTTCTTGTCCATCCGATTTGTGAATCGACGGACAAGATTGCATTGGATATCTCAGTGGCGCGGGTGGTAATATTTGGCAAATCGTCACCCATAGTTGGCACATCACAACAATGTTTGGGGGTATTAATGTATTTTTACCTGTCTATTGAGTTTGAATCAATTGTCTTCACTTCTTTGATTTGGATTGATTTGCGGCACTCATTCTTTCTCTTTCCTCCCAAACCCCAAACCCTAACTCCACAACTCTACTGCTCTCACCCAACACTGTCAATCCTTTCTTCCAATTCCTTTCTTGTTTATTCTCCTTCTTCCATCGAATCCGCCCCAATCCATGGCTCCCGCTAAATGGTACCCACATGCTGAACGGTATTTTTCCGATCACGTTCCTTCTCCTCCTCCGACAAGCTCCTGTTGTCGTCCAACAGCTCGTCATCAGGCGGCGATCAGGATCACAATCAAAGCTTCAAGTGCTTCTCTATCTCTGACCATAAGAAGAAGGTCATGG
>JAYMTS010000520.1:0-10512 GCA_036898005.1 Geranium phaeum
AAAAATTGAATATATTATAATTTGTAGCATAATATTTATTCTTATTACAGTAAATTAATATATGTATTTTTAAAGAATTTAAAAATACAAAAATGAAAACTTGTCATATCTTTGCTATGACCTCGATATGGCCCCAAAGGCCTCTGTCCACCATCATAAAGTCGTACACCATTTATAACCTTTGTTTTAAATAAGCTGGTGGATATGTTTAGTCTTTTTGATGTGTGACCCTACGAAATACTAAAAATTATTTGCAATACTACCTCCTGGAAAAACCCGACCAGGTCGAAGCTTGACACCCTAACATCGCCATCACGAACGTAGAAAACCGGGTTCCCCGCCACCGCCGGGGAAGCCGGGATGTACAAATCCCGATAAAGCGGGATCAGAACCGGCGCGTTAGCCAGGTATTTTCTCGCCCGATCAACCTGATTCCCGACCGCCCCCCACGAACCGGACCAGAACCTCCGGTCGGCGACCTCCTTGAGGAGGCCCCGGACCGGGAGGTTGATCAGAATGTGGAGCTGCTGAGGAGAGGACGATCGCCAATTGGGGAACCCCTGAGAAATCGGAAGTCCGGCCTGAAGCACAGACCGGAGGTCCGGCGGGAAGGTGAATTCGAAATCGGACTCGATTTGGGAAAATTCGGCGTCGGAGAGGCCGGCGGCGACCGGAATGTTGCACGATTTCAGATGGTCGATGAGGGTTTTCGCGTACGCGGCCAAGGAGAAGCACACGAGCTTCCTCTTCGTTGCTCTGGTTTCAATTACAGGCTCTGTTTCTGTGATCGACATGGGAGCTGCTGGATCGTGATTTTTTTAACTAAAGGTTGTATTTTGAGAAATGGGTTTTGGTTGATTTGAGAAATGAGGAGATGGGTTTTGATCGGAGATCGGAGAGAATGATTTGGTTTCAAGTTAAGGTCTCGTGGATTGGGAAGAAGAAGAAGAAGAAGTGAAGAGAGGGAAATGAAAAGAGTGTTTGATGGAAAATTGAATTAAGTAAAGGTCAAGTGTATGGAAATCACGTGGAGCCTCTCTTTGACATTATGGGTTTTGTGAAGAAAATTATTGTCTTATGATTGTTCTGTTCTGTCTTATTTGATTGCAATTAGTAATTACTTTTTCGAAATTGGTGATTGAAAATAAATACATTTATCCGAAATTGGATGGAATATTGAAATGAATTGCAGGAAAACTAGAGAATGTCTCTTATCGTATTTTGTGTAAAATAAACATTTTTTTTCAAATCTACTTAAATATTCATGCGTTGAATTATTATCACACAATTCATATTTGGAATAAATCAATTTCAGTCCTCGTATTGCCATTTTTGCTCACGCGTTTGCCAAAACTATCCATGATTAATTAAGATGACAACAGCTAGCACAAGGAAAATGTCAAAGAAGTCTATTTCTGGTTTGCATTGTAAACTCAAAAGTATTATAATTTTATACCATAGAAGTGGATGCGAAATGTGTCTTCTTTTTATACAGTAAAGACTATAAATATTGAAGGTTTATGTGCATGTAATAGTGATGCGAGGAGGGATTATCTTATTATTTTAATTTAATCAGTATATTTGCCTGCAACAAATGATATTAATAATTCTTATTGATGTATGGAGATTGAAACATAAGAAATTGCAAGTGAGTCCTTGTGTGATTGGGACTTTTATGGTTTTCTAATAATATTGCTTTCTTAATAAATAAGTTATCCTCCATATATACTTGAATAAAAAAATAAAACAGAGATTATTATTGGACCACACTTTTAGTGGCTGTTGAAGTGTTGATCTATTGACACTCCTTGCATTTTATTATAAAATGATGTGTTTTCATGGGAAAAGAGTATCGATTGGAAATGAATGGATATACAATAATACACATTGATGTTTAAGTTGTTAAAGCTATACATGTAGACTTACAAGAACTCAAATTTTTAGTTCGAAGTTACGGTATTTATTAAATATGAAGGTCCCAAAATATTTATTGAACAATGAATATATTTAAATATTTTAAATTTGATACATGTCTAATACTTATATACATATGTGTTAACTCATTCATCACGTGCATGATCAACTGAATTTATTTTTGAAATAGTAAAAAAGTATCATTCATTTATAGAAGTGAAAGTTTAGATCAATATATTAAAAGATGACTCAATTAAATATTTAAATTTATAAACAACTGCTTCAAAACATTTATTGAATTATGAATATAAGATATTCTTTATATGAAGAGTTTTATACCGTCATTCCCATAATATATAACTTTCGTCATTCCCATAATATATAACTTTCAACCCTATATATGACTAAAAAAAGTGTAAATATATACTTAAATACTCGTGACTTTGGAAGGCCATTGGTAGGGTAGGTTGAAAAATGAAGCTAAAAGAGAGTACGACACATTCTAACAAATATGATATTTCATGACGGTGACGAAGAAATTGAAGTTGTGATTTTTGTTAATTTAGTTACATGTGAAAGCAATAAAACATGAATGTGCCGGTCAATTCCATGTCTTCTTATGATAAAGATCGGAAACTAGCCTCATAAACGCCCTTCATTTATTTCAACTTATTGTCAACAAAGTAGACTTTGTATGTTGTAATTATTTATCAATTTGTGACGAATTGAATTATGATTTAGGCTTGCTCGACAGATACAGTCACTCTTAATTACCAATCACTTGGTGCTAATATTCACAAAGTAAACTGATAAAATGACATTTTAATGTCATGAAATGTTTGAGATAACTAGGGGTGTGGACACATTTTACCAAAAATCGGATCTGAACTGAAATTTGAACAGGATCAAAATTAAAAAATCGAAACCGTAGATATCGAATCGGATTTGAATTTGAAAATTGGGAATCGAATCAATTTGGTTCGGGTTCGATTCTTAGAGTATAGAATCGCTGAATAACTGATTCAGAACTGAACCGGTTAATAAGGTTTTAATTTGTATTTTCAATTTGAATTTTTTGCCTAAAAACATATTTAATGATGTATAATTTTGTCCAGAAATTGAAAATGTACGAATATCACATGAATTAAATCTAATTAGGCATAACCAGAAAATCAAACCAGAGAACCATACCCTAAATCTCACAATTACTCATTAATGGGGTCTAATTGGGTAAAACCGATGTAAAATCAGAACCGAACCATCTAATCGGATCTAAAACCGAACCGCTTTCCACATATGGAATCCGATTATGGATCTCCAAAATGAAAAACTGATTAGTTCGGTTCGATCCAATTTTGGCATGTTCGAGCCGATTCCAGAACCGTGCCCAACCCTAAAGATAACCACCTTAAAAACTTCATGCACACGTTTTACGTGCCATTTCCATCACTTAATTATCATAAATTCAAAAATGCAAACCAACTCCTGAATACGAGCGGTCTGAACTAATGTAAACAGAGTGTTAACCGGTGTAAACACGTTCATTTAAAATAGTATGTAATTAGAACATATCGTTAAGAATTAGGGACCGCGTCATATATATTTTCTGGGTTTGGTACACACATGAGTACAATATAGTATAAACTCAATATACATATAGTAAAAACAGATTGGAAAAGTGTACATTCGTTACAATGTGCGGCGTACTTGTAGAATCTCGCCAGAGAAACGAGTCTCAATCAATTAATTTGAACATTTGCATTCTAACCTGGTTTGATCCCTTCAACGGAATGGGCTACATTGATAAGGCCCACTACACACCAAAGCATTACGGCGCCGTTTCAGGAGATCGTGATCGTATACGATATATAAGCACCGAGGGCTTGGTTTTGTCAGGTGTGGTTCTCGAGTTCGATCCGTGTTGACGATAGAAAAAGCTGAGACAGAGAAATGACGATTATGGCGACTCTTCGATCTGGATCTGGTCTTCTCAGAACCGCCGTTCGCGGCGGCTCTCGATCCTCCTCCGCCCCCAAGAGGAGCTTCTCCTCCTCCGGCCAACACGACGATGCCTGTAAATCTCTCTTTCACCTACCTCTATAAGGATTAAAAATCTGATTTTTATTCTTCTCGGAAATTTGATTGATCGTAGATGGTTCCTTAAAAACGATTCATTTTTCCATATCATTGATGGGTTTAGATTGTTATTTCATTTCTGGTGTTTGTTTGTTTGGGTGTAATTGTTAGATTCCGGAAATGTTTTCTTTTTTCTTGATTGGTTGGGGTTAGATTGTGATCTGTTTAGGATTTAATCTGTTATGTTATAAGTTAATCCTGGTTTCGATCATGTTGATTCCAAAAATATGTGTTTTTTGTGCCTTGTTGTTAGGGTTTGGTTTGTGCTGTTTGTTGGAAATGAATAATAGAGTAATTGTAATGGTAATTAGTCATAGACCCATTTGATTTTCATGTCTCTGTTGTAATTGTAAATAAGCATTTCCGAATGATCCAGCTAAAGTACTAAGTGCCCAAAATGATTCCAAGTAGAAAGTTTTCAATCTTTTCAATTTTGTTTAAGATGAAAAAGTTGGGAGGCTATCCATCTCTAAATTATGATCCATATCACCCAGAATTAATATTCCCATAAGACCTTTCTAGAGAGATTTGTATGTAACTTGTGTTCTCAGCCTTATTTGATTTAGTTGATTCAGAGAGTACCTCGCTCATGGCTTCCAAGTGGTTAGTAGAACTGAATGATCATCTGATTGTTTAGATACATAATGTGGTGGCCTAACAGGAATTAGAACATTGATTTTAGATTTATAAAATGCTAGCATTTGTGACTGGACTAATTCCTGTTTACTTGTTAGAGTGAGAGACCTCCGAGTCATCAAATGGGTTTCTACTATCTATTCTGTGATATCAGGTGAAGGGATTCTACTGATTCCTAATTTGAAGTCTATATGTAATTTTCACCTTCCCTTATCAGGATCTTCATTCTTAGCCTCATCCACACCGCTATGCATCATGATGATTTCTTTTTTCCTCCATATCTGTACTATTTAATATAATAGGCTATTATTGCCACCCAATCTAGATTCAGCCATTTTGTTTTGTATTATTGACAAGCAGGTTCAATCTTTTTAGAAATCATGATTAACATTAGGATTTAACAAAATGCACAAATTCAATGGGCGTCCTCTGTCATTGTTGTTTTGTTCCCTAAAATTTAGGAAAATGAAAGGGAAGCAGAATGTGGCATCTAAACTTGTATACTACTTGAGTAAAGCTGTAGATTTGAAATTTCATTCCATCAGCAGGAGAAAGTATTCTGCTATTATGCAGTTTCAACTTTCTATTTATTTATCTCTATGTTTTTTGTGTATGTCATTTGACTCATTGGTCATTTCAAAATTTTCTAATAATTTTTTCAGACGAAACGGCAAAGTGGGAGAAAATAACATATTTAGGTATCATTGCATGCACTGCTTTAGGGGCATACACCCTTTCAAAGGGACATACACATTATGACGAGCCTCCTGTGAGTCTTTCTCTTACTTCTAACTGCTTTTGCTTTTATAACTTGTGTTGTTTGTGCCATTTTTCATCTGATTATGGTGTCTTGATTTCCTTTTATTCAGGCATACCCATATATGCACATCCGCAATAAGGAGTTTCCATGGGGTATGTGATGGGCCTTTTGATTTCTTACCGACTTCTCTATCGAATATGATCATTGTTAAAAAAGTATAAAAAATTGCTATTTGTGGATTTACTTATATCTAAAAAGGATGAGGTTAGTAACAAGGCAGTTCGAGCAAGAGTTGTGGTAACCTTATTTAAAGAGAAAATAAGGAGTGTTTAAGGTGGTTTGCGCATGTGCAAGATAAGAGGATAACATGTCCATAAGGAAAAGGTGAAAGAGTTCTCTTAGGAGAAACTAAAGGGGCAGGTTAATTAATTTGGGATGAGTCCTTCATGAATCCTCTTAATCTGGTATGTATATGAAGATGGGTGTTAGCTAGAGTACCACATCAGAAAGATCTGAATCGGCTTAGGATGTCTCAATTAGTTCGTGTTGGATTCTTTTACGCCTGTGATACCTTTTTCTAACATCTAATTTGCTATCACATTATGTTGGTTGGTTTTTGTCAAGTTTATAATATTAGCAATTTGCTCCTACTTTTGCTTATCATAACGGTTAATGCTGTTTTCATAATTTCATAGGAAACATAATGTCTTCTCTGCTTTCATATGCATGATTGATGATGTTGTTGTCTTGTTTGATTTAAAGTATTAATTCCTTCCTGTTTGGATTGTGAATCTCATACGATGTAACTTTTGATGATATGTAGGCCCAGATGGCCTTTTCGAGGTCAAGCACCACTAGGATGGCGGCGGCTCATTTGGAAGGCTTCATGTTAAGTTCTATGTTTTCAATTGTTGATTATCAAACCCTCCACATGCAAACATAGCTTTTCATATTTCATTTTGTTTCGTATTAATAAGCTGTGAAGCTAATATAAATTTGGTGAAAGGATTGTCATTATTTGTCTGTATTGATTTTTATTGATATGCTTCGTAAACGAGGGACAACACCTCTAAATTATTATGTTTTGGCATGATAATGTATTTTGTGTGCATTTTATGGTCTTCAGTTGGAACCTTACTAAGTCACATTTTTGATTGGTGATCATGACTCAAGTCTATTGAATCATTGACCAAAATGATTTTTGTATGCTATGTTAATTTTGACGAATGATTTTAACAAATTGGCAAGGTTAAGGCACCAGACCTTCCTATGTAAAAATAAGAGAGCACCAATTTCTTAACTTTTAATAAGATTGAAGTTAAGATAGGTTTAACAGTAATTGGGATAGAGATGCCTGATAAAAGCTGGGAGATATGCATTAATCCGGATCCACCTAATCTTAGTTCAAACATTCGACACTTGACCAAGTTTTGGTTTGTTTAAAAACTCATTGCTTTGGCTGTTATATTTTGATTTTCATAATATAAGTTGATTGTGCCATGATTCTTATGAGGTCTTCTCTATCAAATTAAAAAGTTGTCGCATGATTTTGTTCTCTCATGTAAATAGAATTGCAAAACTAATTAGCCAAAAAAATTATGTACATATATTATCCTTAATGAAGTCTAAGCTCTAAGAAGAGTAAAAATGAGAACTTAAAATGAATTGTAATAACGTGCAGATTTCAGATTTTCCAACACCTTAACTTGTAGTGACAATAGAATACAAACAAAGAACAATTTCTTGATAAGTACACTGATCACCACATAAAAAATGACAATAAAAAGAAAAGAACAGACTTAGAAACAAACCAATCCTATCCTCCCATTAACAACTGACCAGAAAATTTTCTCACTTAGCAACTGATTCTTCCTTGTTACTCCCTTCAGCTATCGAATTTGGCAACGTTTCCAAATTTGTTCTTGCATCCTTTTCTTCCTGAGGAACTGAAGTATCTGAAGAAGAATTATTAATTGTGTCATTTTCTGTGGTTGACGATGATGCTTTTGTGTATTCTTGGGAGTGTGACTTATCTTGGTGAGTGTCTCCATTGGCATTGTTAAAACTCATTTCGCCAGAGGATTCATCTTTTTTCTTGATAACTGACGGGTAATCTACCATTTCCTTGAGTTTCTGGACATCATCAACATTGATGTTTTCTTCAAAGATTTCATCTTTTAGCCGGGAAACTGATGAATGATCAACTTCTTCCTTGGCATTTTGAACATTATCAACATTGGCGTTTTCATCTTTCTCAGCTTCCTTCTTAACCTTTTGAACATCATCAACATTGGCATTTTCCTCTTTCTCAACTTCTTCCTTTGACTTCTGAACATCTTCGCCATTTGCGTTTTCATCTTTCTCAACTTCTTCCTTTGGCTTCTGAACATCATCGCCGTTGGCATTTTCATCTTTCTCAACTTCTTCTTTTGGCTTTTGAATATCATCGCCATTGGCGTTTTCATCTTTTTCAACTTCTTCTTTTGGCTTCTGAACATCACCACCATTTGCGTTTTCATCTTTCTCAACCTCTACCTTGAGATTTTGAATGTTATCGTCATTGGCGCTGTCATCTTTTTCAACTACTTCCTTGAGCTTTTTTACATCACTGTCATTGGCGCTTTCATCTTTTTCAACTACTTCCTTGAGCTTTTGAACATCACTGTCATTGACGTTTTCATCTTTCTCAACCTTTTTCTTGAGCTTTTGAACATCACCGCCATTGGCGTTTCCATCTTTCTCAACTTCTTCATTCAGCTTTTGAACATCGTCGTCATTGGCATTTTCATCTCTCTCAATTTTTTCCTTGAGTTTTTGAACATCATCCCCATTGGTGTTTTCATCTTTCTCTTGGGAAATTGTAGAGCCACCATGTCCCTTTTGGCCAGCACCAGCATTGACGTTTTCGTTGGAGGAATCATCTTTCTCTTCAGAAACTGAAGAATCAACTTGTCTATTTTGAGCTGAGCCCGTAATGTTATTTGTGTTTGATGACTCAACATTTTCTTGTGCCCCCTCAACCTTTTCATCATGAACACCGCCATCTTCATCTTGGTTCTTGGCTTCATCTTTTCCGGTTTCAACAGATAGATCGGACTCAACGTCTTCTCTTCTCAACATATTATTTTTAGAATTACCTGAAGAATCTATTGAATAACTGGCTGATGGGTCATCTTTATAGTTTTCCGCTTCTTTCTGATTCAGAGCTGAGCTAGATGATGTGACTGTCGAATTCTGTTGCTGCAGCTCGTTAATCTCCTTAGCAATTGTGGAAAAACGATGAGAATTATCCATTTCATTTACATTTCCTTGAATGTCACTTTGTTCGTTGTTTGTGGAATCTGTAGAATTATTTCTTTTAACTCTATCAGATGACACACTGTTATCTTCATCAGTATCACCTTCTTTCATATTCCGGTCCCTCTCCTCTTCAGTACTATTATTTGTGTTGCTCCATTCCACAAACTCGTGTTCTTTATTTTCTCCTGCCTCTACTTCATCGTGCCCGTTTTCAACGGTTGCGTTATGAGATTCATTGGCTACTTCATCTCCTTTGTAATGAATTTCTCTTGCAGCCTCATCATGTGTGTCAATTTCATCACTCTCTTCTGTCGTTCCTTTATCTTCATTTTCTGACTCGCTTCTTTCTTCTCCTTCATGCTCTTCCACGCTTTGCTTTGCTTCATTGCTCTCTTCGTTTGCCTTATCTTCACTTTCTGTTTCTTTGTTATGTTCATTCTCCATCTCCACGTTTTCATGCTCTTTGCTCTCCTCAACCTCCCTATCTTCACTTTCTTTCACCACACCATCCCCAACCTTGTTCTCCTCGTTTTCTTTTTCCTTGCTCTCTTCGGTCTTTCCTTGGGTGACATCCTTGTTCCATCCATCTCCTCGTAATCTAGCATTTTCATGTTCGCCCTCAACTCCAGTTTTTATTTTAACATTCTCAGTTCCTTGAGGCTTGGAATGATCTACAATCTTGGTTTCAGTTTGATCGATACGAGGCAGGAGGTCCTTCCTCCCTAACTTGATATTCTCCTTGGCAAGCCTTGCAGCTTCTTCAAACTCGGCCCTCTTCTCGCGAGAGTGCTTAACTTGGTAAAGCAGCCATATGGAAACACTAACCAAAAGGAAGAGTTGTAAAGCATGCTTCACCTTCACGCCTTGGGATCTATGGCTCCTTCGAGGGGATAGCCTGAACATGGTCAATGCTCGTTCCTTTGACTTCAATTCTACTATGATCTGCACGAAAACACATTGATCAGAATATGGTACAAAAACAACTCACCAGCATATCCATCAAATCAAGAGACATAATCATTTCAGCTCTGCAGCTACTACAATCTACCTACTACTACACCACATGAATCAGAGTTCATGATTCATGTTCCAATTCACTTTCATAGTATTGTTCCGTTCATGATCCTAAGTAGTATCTTTCAGCTCCCTTTCATTGTACCTCTCCGTCCATTGCTGAAACGGAGAAACACAGATTCTCATAGCCCAAGTACCCGGAGGCAACAAGGAAGAAAACAACAAACTTAATGAATAATTTGCATTACCCGTCTTAAAAACACGATTAGGATTCAGATACTGAAAACTTATATTTCCATAATTCCCACAGATTCAAATAAATGTTAATTATGTGAAGATAAATTGCAACAGAAACAAGCAATGCTGATGGTCATTGGAGCTAGACATATCAAAACAACAAAAATCAATTAGCATTCTGAGATCAAATAAACAAATCATAAATGCCACCAATTTCTATAAACCTAAATGGCATAGCCAATACATAATTTCTGATAACAAATCAATTCAAAAACCACATTTCCACCGTCACCGACAACACCAACACAAACCCATACGCAAAAATCATGAAAAATCCACAATGCACCAACAAAAACACAAAATTGCAGAAGCTTCACCAGACAAAATCAACACTAAACTGGTGATTGAAGGAAAAGAGAATTACCCAGAAAAGGAAATTTGAGGGAAACTAGAGAACAATGAGGTCCACAACAGAGATGGATTGTTTTGGTGTGTGATTTGTTGAATGGAGATTG
>JAYMTS010000521.1:0-10507 GCA_036898005.1 Geranium phaeum
TACACAACTAAAAACTCAAGTTTATTAGTTGAGTTTGACTCTTCCCTTTATATATACCCTTTTTATTTTCAATTCTTTCAATGTAAGACTTTACTCAATTTCTCCCTCTCATGCTCATGTACGTGTGGTGCTTATTCCCTTTCACACTCGTGTACACATGGATCTTATATTTCAACATAATTGAAAGATGAAACCTTTGTTTTGATGTTCTTATGTGGTGGAACTATAATTCTCATAGGTTCCCAAATAAGATTGCTAGAGACATATTCGGAATTCCTATTTGAATTGTACCATCTTCAATATGGGTGGGAGAGTCCTAAATGAATTTTTGAGTTCCTTAACTCTAAGAATTGTTCAGTCTCTGATCCGCACTCAACACTAGGTTCGTAAATCTAACACGCTCATTATATCAAAGGAGGATCTCAAGGAACTTGAAAAATTGATGAATGTATTTTTTTAAATTTATTAACTTGTTACTATTCTTTTGTAAGTTACTTTTTCATTTATAAGTTTCTAACGATTTAATTTTAACTTCTATTTCTGATTTACTACCTCGTAGAACTCGAGAATACTAAAATTGTCGACGTTCAAAAAAAAATTGAAAGTGAAATTGCCTCTTCCTACAAGAGTCCTTTACCGATTTCATGACGGTCAAGAATGCAAGGAACCGGTGCTTATGAATTTGCTAGGAATCATGGGAGGCTATTGCTTTTATGAGCATTTGGTGAATGTTTACCTGTTACCTTTGAGAAAGATAATTATGGGCACAAAGGAGATTTCCCGCGACCTTGGATTTTCCAGCACATCAAAGCACATTGTGGTGGCTTCTTCGTGCACATACATCGAGAAGTACTTTTTTCTCAACTGTTCCACTGGTCAGCTCAATGTTGGTACTGGGAATCTTCTATCTGAGGGAGAGATGATGCCATGTGTCCCAAGTGCATTGGTGAAGTCAGTGCATGATCTCAGCGGCGATCAACAGCAGGATGCCTTGCTACTGTGGTTAGAGGAGCATGGACGTCGGTTACAAAGTGGGATTATTAAAGTTCATGGAAAAGGGAACAAGAGAAGTATCAACCAATATCCAGATGAACCTCCACTCTGTCCCACTGCTATTACTAATGGTGTCAAGGTAGTACTTGCACATGTAACCTCTTTTTGATACACAAAATCCCTCTTTTACTTGTTTTGTCAGCAAATCAAACTATTATAAAAGAATAATCATTTTAAGATGGAATGACAAAGTCAAGAGGGCTTGACAATTACTAATTTTTATCCCTTAAATAAGTGCTTAGAACCTGTATCCTGCATCAGTAATAACTGCTTTCTGTATGACATGTCGCTGCTAATATGTTACCATGCAAAAGTATGAAACTCATTTGAAGTTGATATATATCTGCAAATGCTTATGTTTGGAAACAAATGACGATAAGGTGTTTCTGAAGGTGCTATAGATCCGCCATGTATCATGAGAAGTTCTGTCTAGGTGCAATGTTTGAAGAAATCTTAAGCCATTCAAACATCGGCTCCTTATTTTTCGTCCTCTTATAAATATTATTACTAACAAACAGCAATGTTTTGAACCCTGTTGCTTATTATCACCATTTCTAACTGATTTATGTGAAAACTAATTTTAGATGCTTACGTATTTCAGGTTCGTGGTTCTGCAGTGCTTGTCCCAGAGCTATCTGATCTTCAAAGCGAGCCCAACAAATATCTGTTTTCCTATTCAATTCGCATGTCCCTTCTACCAGAGGGATGCATTGTAAAAGGAATGTACTTTGAGTCATGTCAACTACATCGAAGGCACTTGATATTCCGTGCAAATGGAACTGTAGTGAGTAATATAAACGATGAAGCTGTGATTGGGAAGGTAGACTATACTTTATTAGCTATTTTTTGTTGTTGCAGCTTTACTTGTAGATGTTGGTACTGCAAATTCAGTGTGAATGATACTTTTCTTGTATTTTGTATCAATCCTTTCAGCTGGGTGAAAATGTGATACTGGGAAAAAACTGTGTAATTCCATATATTCAACTGGCACAAAGTTGCAATTTGTGATGTTCATTATTCAGATTTGTAGCTGATGTAATTTATTGGAAATTCAGGGTTCATAAGCCTATTAGCTATCACTGCTCCAGTTGAAGTATAAAGCGTGAAGCATGAATTGAATGAGAACTAGTTACTTGTCCAGAAGTGTCCAACATCTTATTATTCTGTGTTGAATTGTGTTTGCAGTACCCGCTTTTGCAGCCAGGCGGAGAGGAGTTTGTTTATGAAAGTTGCACTCCACTGCGCTCTTCAGCTGGTTCTCTTGAAGGGGGCTTCACATTTGTCCCTGGCAGGTACTTCACATTCACTGTGTTTATTATTTTCCTTATTTTTGTTCTTTAAATCACAAGTCCGAATCATTCTGCACTCTACGGTTTAGAGATTATGCTCTGCCAAATGGACTGGTTTTTTCCCTTCTTAGTTCTTTCTTTTCTTTTTAAGTGTCTTGGATTGCATTGCTAATAAGATTGCTCAATTAGTTGTTGGCACGATGTTTCTTCACCCATCTCGAACAGCCTCATCTCACAAGTACATAGTAATACTGTAATACTTCTTTTTTTGTACCAGCAAGTTGTGTACCATGGTTTGGGCTTGATCATGCTATGAAGAAGAACGAGAGCACCAAACTTATAATTCTTGACCAACACGTTTCAAAGTGTATCAATTACCTTATGGAAACTCCACAAACCTTTTAAAAGTAGATTGTTCACTTGTTCCTTAGGAGTGTCAGCGCAACACTCATCTTAACGATTTGAAGGTTGGGAAACCAATTACTCTGCCTTGGGATGGGAGTAGGACCCAAGAGATTTTACCAATATGTTAGTTAAGCCGATATTTTTTGTGGCCTTAGTAGTTGGCATGTGAATTAAGGGAGGTTTGATTGATCCTTACAATCTTTGTTAAAAGAATTCGAATAATGTTGACAAACATTTTTCTTCTATTGTTTCAAGTATTTCATTACTTCCAACTAATGTGAAGTTTGTGCTTAATAGGTTGACAGCCCCGAAAGGCGCCACATTTGAAGCTGAAATGCCCAAGTTTCCACTCCAACTGCCTGAGTACATTTTCTAATAATGGCTCCTGAAACAGCACTTATATGTCCATGTAGTTTGTTAATAAACTTAGGAATTTCGTTGTATTCTTCATAATGTGGCTGAACCTTATTCAATTCGGCTAGCCCCAATACTATTTCTTATTTACTGTTTCGACTTTTGAGACATCTGCAATGTTATATACTGCATTTTCAAATTATACCCATATCAATGTGGCATGAAATATATCTGCAACTGGTCAAGCTGATTATTCAGTTTCTTTTGGGTTGATGGTAGATAGATATAATCTGCATTGTAAATGGGGTTGAGGGATGCCTCAAATTGGATCAGCAGCATCATGGCCTTCACCTCCAGCAACCTATGCTTTGACAAGATCAATAAACAACTAGAGAAAGTAATGCGTGTCACGGAAACTGAAAGGGCACCTATGCTTTACATCAAAGCGCTTTGTCATGCTGGAGGACTTTCTGACTTGAGCTCTCCATGGCAAGGAGGCTAAGGAGAAGATGAGTAGCAGCAATGCCAAGAGTAGCCTCCTTGCCAAGGCCTTGAACTCGATGAAACAGAAACTGAAGAAAAACAACAAACAATATGAGGATATGATCAGTAACTACAGGGAAAACCCTCAGGTCGAGGAGGAAAATGAATCAGATTCAGAGGTTGAGGAGGATCCTTCAAGAATTGCTATTCGATCTGAATCTGATAATGATGAAGATGATGCTGATGGCGGGGATGACCAAGATGATGGGTTTTAGGAGAAGATGATGAGCAAAAAAGATAGGCTCATGGATAAGCAGTTCACAAAGGTTCCTAGTGAAATCAAATGGGATATTGTCAACAAAAAGTTCACAGAGGTTGTGGCTGCTCGAGGCAGGAAGGGAACAAAAAGGTTTGAGCAGGTCGAACAGCTCACATTCCTTACAAAGGTTGCCAAAACACCCGGCCAGAAACTCGAGCTTCTTTTCAGTGTCGTCTCTGCTCAGTTTGATGTCAATCCAGGCCTCAGCGTGCACATGCCCATAAATGTATGGAAGAAGTGTATCCACAATATGTTTATTATCCTGGACACTCTTTTTCACAACTCTAATTAACATTGTGGTGGACGACACGATTGAAGTTGATGAAAATGAATCCCAAAAGGGATCAGACTATAATGGGACTATTCGGATTCGGGGAAATCTAGTGGCCTTCCTGGAGAGGATAGATGCTGAGTTTTTCAAGAGTCTGCAATGCATTGATCCTCGCTCAAATTGTACAAGAATATCTGCAACGAGTTGGGGGCCTGAAAGCAGCTTCAAAGGCTGCTTTGAAGCAGGTTGAGCTTATCTATTATAAACCACAAGCAGTATATGAGGCCATGAGGAAATTGGTTGAACAGACTGAGAATGCGGAGGAAGGTGAAGAGCCTAAAGTTGTTGAGGAGAGTAGGGGTCCATCTGCTTTTGCTGTTACTCCCGAGATCGTGTCTCGAAGGCCTAGTATTCCTGATAACAGCAGGGAGTTGATGGATAGTCTGGTTACCATGATATACAAGTATGGCGATGAGCGGACCCAAGCTAGAGCAATGTTCTGTGATATCTAACCCCACGATCTTTTGGATGAGTTTTCTATTTCCCGCGATTTGCTGTTGATGAGTCACTTGCAGGATAATATTCAGCATATGGACATTTCAAGCCATATCCTTTACAACCGGGCTATGGCACAGCTTGGTTTATGTGCATTTGGACTTGGTTTGATTCTCGAGGGACATAGCTGCCTTTCCGAGTTATATTCAGGTGGGAGGGTGAAGGAGTTGCTTGCTCAAGGGGTCTCACAAAGTTGATATCAAGAAAAAACTCCAGAGCAGGTACAAACTTTATAATCATATCTAACTCTCCAATATTCTATACTCTGTCCATATAATTAGAATGTTGCGCTTATTTGTTTGCATGTGTGAGAAATAACATGCTTTGCTTAGTTGGTTAACTAGTCTGGTATGCAACATTCGATTCACTAGTCGTTTTCTGAATCTTATGTAGCGAAATGCTTGTCATAGTGTACACATAGTGTGAATATATGCTTTGCAAAGCTTTCTATTAGATGTTTCAAGTGAGATCCTATTTATGAGCTGAATCCTATTAAAATAAAACTTGGTTATATAATGTTGTAATTTTTTTACCTGTAACAGTCTTGAGAGGCTGCAGATAAGTGCCTACTCACTATCTCATTTAGATACGATTTACCATCATATTGATTAGTGTATTGCTTATGTTCTTAATGATAGTGTGGAAGTAAGAGATAATCATCTATTCTGATAATCTATGTTTGTGTTATATGAATAGCTATTACAACATGGTAGTTCCATACCATTCCTTCTTACACTGATGTGCATGTTTTATGCATTCTGAATCGCATTCTGTCAATCCTTTCTTCTACTGCTATTTTTTGGAGCATTCATCGAGACTTTGATATTAGAATTGCTTAATTATGCATTCTTGTATCATAATTATCATGTTGTTAGGTTTGAATTATATGCAATGTAGTGTTTTGATAGCGCTCTCAGCTGTGTTTCATCGTTATCAACCTGATTTTTCCAGGAACGACTGGAAAGGAGGCGCCAAATGCCATACCATATGCATATTAATCTCAAGCTCCTAGAAGCCGCGCACCTAACTTGTGCCATGCTTCTCGAAGTCCCCAACATGGCAAGCGCAGGGTCATAAGCAAGACATTCCATAGGCTCCTCGAGGCAAGCCAGAGACAGACATTAACAGGATCCCCAGAAACCAAGTGATAAGTTCTCAGCTACCATATTTTGTTCTTGTGAGTTAAAATTAAACCAACTACAAGTTTCTTTTGAATCTCTTAACAATCACAGACTTAATTTTGTTTTCTATGTTTAGTTATTTTGAGCTGCCAATTGTGCCATTGCTTTGTCTGGTTTTCTCATCTCAGCTAGAGCTGTATTATTTGCAGTCTAGATTGCTTAACTCTATGATATTTGCTGTTGTGATTATGGTAATATATTAGGTATAGATTTATTGGTGAAGTACAATTTTTATCCATGTTGATTTCAAATTATCTTGCGATGAATTGTTAAACTTGCAAGCAATGTGAAGGTGACTGCATACCTAAAACTCTTCAAATACAAGATCAATATTGATGATAAAGGCTTTAGGCAACGAGGATTCGAGTCCTTATCAATTGAGTCTTGTAAGTAAAGGATAATGACACATTTTAACATGGAAGAATGATTTCAAAATTGGTTTCTACCAATGTATACTTGATTTTGAATGAGAAATTTTGATTTTTGACACTACACTTTTTTTTTGTTCAGATTATACTCAATTGGAAGTAACTCTCACATATTAGTTTGTATAAAAGAAGTTCAAAATTTTACACACATACTACAGAATAAGTTAATAAGTCGGACATTTCCGGCCTACCAAGCAAAACAGCAATTCCTTGACCACAACCAGCTACCGTTTTATTAAAAAGCGTTGCACATAATAGCACTTTCTTATGAAATATAAAGTTTTTAGTGATGTCAGTCTTGAGTTTACCATTCAAGTACTCATACCTTTGTCAAAAATTGTCGCCACACAAATTTCTTCTTACATAAGATCACCAGAAACTCACTCTCCATCCCAAAAAACAGTGAATACATAGATTAAAATATAATCTTCATTAATACATACGTTTAATAATTTTAAACAGAGGAAACACCTCTATGTTTTAAAAGATATATACTGCCTCCATGGAAATGAAATTCAAAATTTTGTGTGTAAACATTTTACATTTATAAAGTCAAAACTAATCACTCGTGTGCATCATAAAAAGAATGGATCTGGACCACTGCTTTTATGGGACCCGAAACAACACCAACGGCTTAGATGCGCGTAAGCATTGTGGTTTATGCGACCCCACTATATCTGTCTCCGGAGCTTTGCTCCTTAGATCGATCCATGTGATCAGTGATCATTCAATTCGTTTATGTGAAAAAGTCTGAGCTTTTCTCATCATTTTATATACCTTCTCGCTTTCCATTTCCCAGGAAAATTCCCTCATTTTCCCGGAAAATTTGGGGCCATACATTTCAGGCTTCTCTCCTCTTCAACCCATTTTGTAGATTTTTTTTCTGAGCTCGCCGAATCTTCGTTTTGCAGAGTTACGGTAATTGTTCTTAGTCTTTTCTGGAATTTTTTTATATGGTATCTTGTTTTAGAATTGTTGTTGTAGCTCCGCCTGTTTAACTGGTTCTAGGGTTTTGTTTGGTCTATAGTGGATTGTATCAATTTGAGTTAAAAAAATTGAGCTTGAAGTGAATTCAGGAAAAGGGATTGTATAAATTGTTTTGCTTGGTGAGTTAGAATTATCATTTCTAGGGTTTTGTTTGGTCTATAGTGGATTATATCAATTTGACTTAAAAAATCAGCTTGAAGTGAATTCAGGAAAAGAAAGTGTGTAAATTGTTTGGCTTGGTGAGTCAGAATTATCATTTCTCGGGTTTTTTTGGTCTGTGCAGCTGCATTTAAGGATTGGTGATTTACAGATGGATAAGGAGAAATCTCCGGGGCACAGCGGCGGGTTTCCCCTGCCGTCTGGCCGTTTTTCTGGTTTCTCTGGTGCTGGTACCTCATTTGGTGGTGTGCATTCTGATTCGAGCCAGTTCAGCCATGATATCAGCCGAATGCCGGATAACCCGCCGAAGAACATAGGTCATAGGCGTGCCCATTCGGAGATTCTTTCCCTTCCCGATGATATTAGCTTTGATAGCGACCTTGGCGTGGTGGGTGGGGCCGATGGGCCTTCTTTCTCGGACGATACGGAGGAGGACTTGTTCTCCATGTATCTTGACATGGACAAGTTCAATGCCTCTTCTGCAACATCACAGTTTCAAGTGGGTGAGAGCTCCTCAGCCGGTGTAGGAGGGGGCTCTGCCCCACCACCTGCGCTAGGAGATTCTTGTGAGAGGCCGAGAATCAGACACCAGCATAGTCAGTCCATGGATGGGTCAACCACTATCAAGCCGGAGATGCTCTTGTCTGGTTCGGAGGATGGTGCTGGAGCTGATGCCAAGAAGGCTATGTCGGCTGCTAAGCTTGCGGAGCTTGCTCTTATTGATCCAAAACGTGCAAAAAGGTATTTGTTTTAAAGAAAACAGTTGTAGGGTCATGTGTTCTGTGTTTAATACTCCATAATGTGTCATAACTTTCTGTGACTGAGAAGTATAGTATTATATACGGATTATACTTTTGCTCTGATCTCCTTTTCTCTTAGCTACGTCGATTTTCTCTTAGCTACGTCGAGGAGAATGAGTGTCAGCACTAGAGAGGATATATATAGACCATATGACAGTGTCATAAATACTGTTTGAAGCAAAATGTATTACAATCAAAATGGGATTTGTATGTCCTGTCTCAATATTGCCTTTTCAGCAAAAGAACAGAACTTGTTAAAAGAAAAGGGTCATGTATTTGGGAAAAATGAAAAGGCATGAGTAGACTGAGCTACCAAAAATTTCTTATCCTTGAATTACTTAAAAAATAGTTGCAAATACATGAATTCTAGGAGAATCATTTTGGTATATCTGCTCACCAGTTAAATGTGACTGAAAAGGTGATTGTGTTCTATTGAACTGTTACGTTCAAGTGTACCCTAATTGCAATTCATATCAAACTCCTTCTTTCTTCCCTTGTACAAATAAATAAATATTTATATGTTTTTCATGAATGCTCTTGAGTTCTTAAAGCAGAGTGCTATTTACATTTTGATTGTGTGTTTTCATTTCCTTGTGTCTTTGTGAAAAATGCTTATTCTGATTCGTTATGCCATTTTCATTATAATATACTATTCTAATGTAATAGAAAGAAAAAGAATACAGTGGTTCTCATAGTTGTTGAACTATTATTATTTGGTGGCATTTTACAGGATCTGGGCTAATAGACAGTCAGCTGCGAGATCTAAGGAAAGGAAGATGCGATACATAGCTGAACTGGAAAGAAAAGTCCATACGTTGCAAACAGAAGCAACTTCATTATCAGCTCAATTGACCCTTTTGCAGGTATAATGCTTCTGCAGATCACGTTTTTCGTGTGTGGAACAATTAATGTGAATAACATGGCCATATCTGCCATGTAAGTGTGTATATATTGTGCATATGGGACTAGTTAATGGTAAAATATTGCTAAGCGTGATATTCCTCCATTTTTGTGCATTTATGAATAAATCTAGGATATTTAGCTATATAACCGGTATAATGTGTATTTTTTTTGTGTGGATTTCTTTTTAACAGAGAGATACAAATGGTTTAACTGCTGAAAATAGTGAGCTGAAATTGCGTTTGCAGACGATGGAGCAACAGGTTCACTTGCAAGACGGTAAGATAAAACCAAGCATGCTTTTCTTCTTCCTGCATTGTTCTCTTTCTGAAGAGGCCTACAACATTTCATGATGCTGTGATTGATTATTGAGTATAAGTTTGGTATAATGCAAATTATGGTTGGTGTGCATGTTTTGGATGGCTTTTGGCTTCTTTAAATTTTTGTTTCTATGGATGGCTTATAATATGTCTGGCTGTTTGTACTTGTAGTAACATTGTTTATATTTGGTTTTTTTTCCGATAGCATTAAATGATGCATTGAAAGAGGAAGTGCAGCATTTGAAGGTTGTAACCGGACAATCTGTTCCAAATGGCGGACCAATGATGAATTATGCTTCATTTGGAGCTGGGCAGCAGCAATTCTATCAGAACCAGAACAGCAACATGCACAACACCCTTTTGACTGCTCAACAGTTCCAACAGCTTCAAATTCAGTCACAGAAACAGCAACATCAACATCAACAATTTCAGCAGCACCAGCTGCATCAGCTTCAACAGCAACAACAACACCAGGAACAGTCTTCTGGGGATGTGAAGATCAGAGGATATATGTCATCTCCTACCTTAAAAGACAGTGCATCAGAGGTAAACCCTCCTGCATCAAAGGATTGACAGGGTCTCCAGCAGAATAAGGGCGTTTAATGTTTGAAATTGTACTTGCAATCTGTTGTCAGATAGGATTGCGTTTGTTTGAAGCCTTATGTTTTCATTCAATTAGATTGTTATGTACAACTAATAGTGTCACATAGGTAGCTTTCATTTATTTGTAGTTAGACTTAGATATGGGATGTATTTGTAGTATGGTGTAGTTATTTAGAGGTAAGTTATGTGGCGACTAGCAATGAGTATTTGTTACCCTTTCTCATACACAGTTTCAGTCTTTAATCAAGTGTGTCAAGTTGGTCCCTTGATTACTCTTTTTCTATTTTATATACTTCATTCCCTACTACAGTACTTCCTTTTACGTGTGGCACAGGGAGAGTCAAAAATAAATAAAATGTTTGAGGGAACAGAGGTGAAAATGCAAGGAGATAAGAGAAAG
>JAYMTS010000522.1:0-10499 GCA_036898005.1 Geranium phaeum
TTAAAGTAACACAACAGTAATAGTAAATGTCATTTTATTGCTCAACTGAAGATAACGTTTACATAAACAAGACTTGGAATAGGGCACAACTCTAACAACGACATGGTGTCGTGACTTACTAGTGTTATGTATTCTCTCCCGCGATCCTACGAGACAACTGAATAAGAGTAACCTTGGTGTCGTGGGTTGTAGTCGTTAGAGGGGTGTCGTGACTCCAAGTCGGGTTGATCCTCACGCCATGTCAACTAGCGACAAGTGAAGTCATGACAGAGTTTCGTGACACACCTTATCGTCCTCACCTCTCCACTCGGGTATGGAAGTCACGACTCCACCAGTCATGACAGGGTGTCGTGACTAGGGTTGTCATTACTTCAACTCCTGAAACTCTGAATCCTTGCATCCATGTTATGCGTTTCATGACTCGAGAGTCACGACTAGGTGTCGTGACTTGAGTTGTCATGATTGCGGTCTTATGCAAACCTTCATTCATGATGCTCCTGACTTACGACCATGCTAGTCACGACTGGGTGTCGTGACTCCAACTGGCGTAACTCTTATATGCTGCTCCTTTTTTGCTCCTTCGTGTCTCGACTCGATCTCGTGTCTTCTCCCATACTCTTTTCTGCTCCAATACGCCTTTAAAATAACATGTTTTCCTGCAAATCATTCAAATCTATAAATGTGTGCAATAGCTCTCTAACTACACTAAAACTACTAAACAATTGATGAAGTCGAGTTAATTATGAGGAGATTTGACGCGAGTGGAGATGTAAAATCCGTTCCCATCACATAGTAGGTGCGTTGAGTGGCGAGCGACTAGCAACAACAGATAGTAAAAAGGGAAAAATGACAGTTTTCTATGCATAACTATAGTCAATTCTCACTTTACTACTCTAACTATTTTATTTTATTTTGGTTCCCTAACTTCCATTTTCCCCATTTTGTGCATTGTCGTTAATTCCTACCGTTAAAATCATATAAAATGACATTTTACCCATGATATATTTTTTTTCAAAATTTCTAACTTATGTCATTAGGGCAAGTGAATTGTCTCCGCTGATGCACTTTGGTGAGACTCCCTCCCCCTACCCGATTATACTCTATCTCTATAACGAGACTTTCTCTTTACACATCTCAAACCAAAATCCCAAAACCAAAGAAATATTTAAAAAAAAATAAAAACTTAAAAGCAAAAGCAAAAATAAATCTCAAACCGAAAAACAAATCTCAAACTAAAAAAACCCAACTATAATCGAAGAGAAGAAGTATAGACGAAGAAATGAAGTCTCGTTAGAGTACATCACTGAATATAACCAACTTGCCCTAATGACATAAGATTACAAATATAAAGAAAATTTGGGGATAAAATTGACATTTGATATGATTTTAACGTTATGATTTAATGACAATAACAAAATGGGGAAACTGAAAGTTAGGGTAGGGTACCAAAATATAGTTAAGGTAGTAAAGTGATAATTGACTATAATTAGATCTAGTAAATAGTTCTTTTCCTTTTTAACTATCCGTTGTTGGTTCTTGTTGTGAATTAGTTTTTTCTATAAAATACTATTTCGGTTGGAGTTCATGAATGCCTTAAAAAGCTTTGAACTTTTCTTCCTAAATTAGAATTAGCTATCTTTGATTGTCTATGCATATATTTGAAATTTCACTCACACATGCATTGCTAAGAACATATACTAAGTGGGGGTTTTCAGTCAAGTTTTCAGTGAGATTTTGTATGTGATACTTTTGTTCAATCCAGTTCATTTAAAAGCTCGAGTTGATAAGTAGAAGCTTATCAAATGATCAATAAATTTACAATTATTTTTGGCCTTTTTCTTGTCTTTTGAGACTTGAACTAAACTAGGTTTTGATTGGATTAGTGTGGTGATTTTTGTTAAAGGTTGAAATGTCTCGTGGTGTCATGGGGTTTGATATCTTCATTTGGAAATAGTGTGTATTTGATGTGTGGATGATCATTCCACGCCAATGTCTTATATTTTGATTTATGAAATTGTTTTGTTTTCTAAGAGCATGTGGATTGATTTATTTTTTTCTGGACTTTGATTTTGCATGGGTTTGTGGAGAAATTTTGAAAAAATCATACCTAAATACCATTTTGAGTACGTATATCTATCTAACCCTATTTTCATCTAGTGATTCACATTAATTCTTAGATTTTTACACGAATCTATGGTTTTCCGGACTGTAACTCATAAAATATCATCTTTAATAAATATTGAAATGATGACAGTAAAAAATAAATAATAAAATAATGATGAAAGGCCCAGAAAGCCCAACCCGACTACGGGAGTCGTGTATGCTAAATTTCGCCGCCCTCCTTCTTCTTCTCTCTTTATTGTCTTCTAAAACCTCAGCCTCCTTCCTTCTACTCTCTCCCACCAATACGTATACACACTGATTCATATGTATAGCAACCAGGAGATTTCTGATTCAACTTTTTAGACGGTAATTCGTAAACCGATTTAATTTCAATTTTCTTTTCTTGGTGTTTTTTTGTTAAACCCTGATTCAGAAAAAGGTAAGAAAAATAGGCTCTTTTGTGTTTCGAGAGATTGAAATAGATGGATGGATGCTTAACTATTGTGTTTGGTTATCAGAAAACTGTTTGGATTGAATGTGTGGTTTGATTTTCATTTTTATAACATTATCTGCCTCAGTGAGGCACTGAGGAAGCTCTATTGTTGTGTTTTTTGCTAATGATAGTATGCTATAAAATTTTAAAGTATTAGATTTTTAAGCTAGTGTGCCTTATCCAGGAATTGAAGATGGAGCTGAGTATTTTGTGTTTTTGTGACCTGTTACATTTGTATATTGTGCTGCTTCTTTTTTTTTAATTTTTACATTTAGGCTTATGTTAATATACATATATAATCTGTGTACATTGGTTTTAGTTGTTCTGTTTCTCCTTTTCAAAACATAGATCTCCTTTGCTGGGTTTCTGTGGTTCAAAATGACGGGGAAGTCTAACAAAGGCAAGAACCGGAGAGGGAATCCTGCTGCTAGTAGTTCTGCTGAGGTGGTGGCTGCATCTCCTGATGCTCCTCTGACTGATGATTTGAACACTCCTGAAGTTGCCAAGGTTGATGCTAATGGGAATTCTTCTGTGGTCGAACCAGTTATTGCCGAGACAGAACCGAAGGAGACTGAAGTACCGAATCAAGGTGAGTCCTTTTTAACATGTTAGAGCAAGCCCAAAGTTTTTTTTATGTCATTCTAATTTGAATGGTGTCATGTCCTTTGAAACAGCAATTCCATCTATATGGACTATCTTTGATTTAACCTGCTGGTAAAATGCATTCTATTTTCATTGGTGTCCCCAAATTGTGCCATTAAATTAATTGGTGTACCTTTTAATGTGTCAAGATAAATGGCTTTATGTATATTCAATCTAATTGTCTTGTTGACATGTTCATGGTTTCTCAAACCTACACTTGCTTGTTCATGCTTACTCAAACCTGCATTTGCATGTTCACTTTTGTTTAAAAGACAGGAACTGAAGAAATTGAAATGGTATTACTATGAATGTTTAACCAATTTACATCAAATTGTTCATTCCTAATACCCAAGGGTTTATCAACTTTCAGATTCATCTCATCTTAAGACCCAACTTTCATCATTCCCTATTTCCCTCAAGGAAAAAGAAATGAGCTTTAACTTAATATTTAGTGGCTCAGCAGCTTGGTGATTTCGACACAAGTCAATCTTGTGGCATCCTCAAGCCATCAGTGTCCCACTCAGCTCTCATGAGGCTGCCCATCGATCATATTGGGCAGCTGTACTGCCTTTCAAGCTACATACAGATAGGAATAGCCATTTTACAAACCGATTCACTACTCACTAGTGGCTTGAATCCATATCTTCGGAACATAGTAACCTTTTCTTAAACATTCATTGTTTGTTTGGAGATGTTACTCATCGAGGGTATGTTAGCTGATTTTGTCGAACTTTAGTTGTACATTCATCTGGTTTCTATACATATATGTTCAACTGGTATACAACTGGCCATCATTCTCTCACTCATATTCATATATGTTCAACTGGTTTCTTCAAAGCTCCATTTATTCACGGAACTCTATTTTAACATATAGGTTTTATGTTCGAATTTGTGGCTATCTTCAGCTTTTGATTCTATGTAACTCGGCTGGAATTCACAATTCTCTCTATAATGCAGATGGTGTTCATCTCTATCCCGTCACTGTCAAAACACTAGGAGGTGATAAGCTAGAGCTACAAGTAAGCAATTTTAACAATGAAGCTACTTATATTAGTTTTTACTATTTGTGGTTTATTGGCTATAAAGAAACTATTGTGATTTTTTGGAAAGTGGAAGCCAATGTACTCACTATGTAAATTAATTATTACATTCCTGAATTCCCCACTTGTAATTACTATTGCAAGGAAATCTCAACGGCTCACTTTCTGCATATGCTATTTCTGCCTGGTTAAACATATTATGTTGAATTTGGTCCTGCAAACTTATCTTAGTCATCATCAAACATGAATTGCTTAACTTATTTTGTTGATTTTAATCAACAGTTAAACCCTGGGGATTCTGTTTTGGATATTAGACAATTCCTTCTTGACGCACCAGAGACATGTTTCATTACATGCTTTGACTTGCTGCTGCAAACAAAGGATGGTTCACTTTATCATCTAGAAGATCACAATGAAATTTCTGAAGTAGCAGATATTACAACTGGGGGTTGCTCTCTGGAGATGGTTGCTGGTAAGATAGCTCTATTTTACCTTTGTAGCCATAATATCTTATTATGGGCTCTAACACCTTAACTGTGTTGACAGCATTGTATGATGATAGAGCTATCAGGGCCCATGTTAATCGCACAAGAAATTTACTTTCACTTTCCACCCTTCATGCCTCACTGTCAACATCACTTGCCTTGCAGTATGAGACTGCACAAAAAAAAGCTCCAATCGTTAGAGGTTTGAGATTTAAGCTTGTGATTATGCCCATTTAGCATTGGAATATTTCTATAAGTTGGAAGGTACTGATAGCAAATTAAAATTTAATTTGCAGATGCTGTGAAAACCGAGGTTCCTGGACTCGACGGTCTGGGTTTCATGGAAGATGTTACTGGTTCACTCAGTAATTTGATATCTTCTTCTCCGAAGGAAATCAAATGTGTAGAAAGCATTGCGTTCTCATCCTTCAATCCTCCTCCGAGCTATAGGAGGTAAATTATGAAAACTGTGTTCTTGATGTTCACGATAGCTTCCTACTTATCTAGGAAACATGCAAATGCATTTGCCCTCTGATCACAAGCCTTCTTCGTTTGTATGCTTATGGCAGTTACTTTCTATAATCATTTCACTTTGAAGCATGCGATATCCATCAATTCAAATACTACAGCTGTTTTCCTTTTAATTCACTAACATACCGCTCATTTTACCTCCAGGCTTGTTGGCGATTTGATTTATTTGGATGTGGTAACTTTGGAGGGTAATGCATATTGCATTACTGGAACAACAAAATTCTTTTATATTAACTCGAGCTCTGGGAATGTTCTTGACCCAAAACCAACTAAAGCTACTTCAGAAGCAACCACCCTTATTGGACTCCTGCAGAAACTCAGCCCTCAGTTTAAAAAGGGTAACAGAACATGACTGAAGCATTTTTTAGATTTATGAAAGCTTGAGGTAGTCTAATATTTTAGATGTGCATCTAGTAAGTATTTCTAATCACCCTTTTTCTATTGAAGCTTTCCGCGATATTTTGGACGGGAAGGCCTCTGCACATCTTTTTGAAAATGTTCAGTCTTTATTGCCACCAAATAGATGGCTGGGGGTATATCCTGTTCCAGGTAAGTTCGATTTTTTTCTGCCTAATTATACCAATTTTCTTAATTCAGGTTTTCTACTTGTGCAAAGCAGAAAAATAATTTGGACAAAGCATTTTTATCTTAATTGATTCATGATAATAGAGGACTCCCCTATTTGAAAAAAAACATTAGGTTGCAATTCTATCTAGGGCATACAAGATAGACATTGACCCAAGTGCCCATTTTTTCATTGGAACTCTTTCCCTTTCATTGGAACACCTTTTTCATTTCCATGGTTGACTAGTTTTTTTTCTTAAAAGCTTGAATATAATGTGCTAGGTGAAGACTGCTATTATGCAAGGAGTGATGGTTAGATCACATAAAAATTCTGTAGGATAACGTGCTTTGGACTTCATAGAAAATAGTACTGGTGTGATTGTTGATCTTCTGTCATTTCGTAGTGACGTTCTATACAATAATTTTTTGCCAAATTACCAGAAACTGTAAGGAATGAATGAATGATCACCAAGACATATCAGATAAAAAAAATTCTGGTTGAAATTAAATAGAAGGGGAAAACAGTGTTAACCTTGTAGAATCAGTGCTATTAGGTAGTGCTGTACGGTACAGTTGGTATTACATGTACCTTAATAGGGTATCATTGGTTACCTTAGTAGGAGGCATTGTTACCTATATTTTTCAAAGAATACACGCCTGTCATTTTCTTCATAAAGTCATAGAAGAATGAACTCTCTAGTTTCTATCATAGCAGTGGGCTATGTATACTACATGTGTTGCTGTTGATGAATGCCACTTTTTTATTGGATCGACCTTGTATTTAGTTTACATGGCCATGCCCTTGTTCTCTCTACCGTGGCATTTTTTTGTGAAAAGCAAAGAGTTTGTCTTTGAAATTTCTGGCACGTGTACAGTATTTCATTGACAGTTTTTATTGTTAATGAATCCTGTGGTTGTGGAAAATTTAGGTTACTTTATGTTGTATCATAGTTTCTACCATAGTCTTTCATCATATTTGTAATACTGCACCAACAGTGAGTTCTTTTTTGAAGCATCTTAGTTCCTACCATAGTCTTTCATCATATTTGTAATATTGCATCAACAGTGAGTTCTTTTTTGAAGCATATATCTATTTTGTTGTCGCCAGGTCATACACGTGATGCAGCCAGATCCGAGGACGCACTCACTCTTTCATATGGTAGTGAACTTATTGGTATGCAAAGAGACTGGAATGAGGAGTTGCAATCATGTCGGGAGTTTCCCCATACAAATCCCAAGGAAAGGTGTGTTTTAATCTCTTTTCAACATTTGCTGTTTTTATCGGCTTATCAAAATGTACTGTTATCCGTATCGCATATCATGTTCTTATACTATCGGTTTCAGCTCATCTAATGCTAACTTTATTGCAGAATTTTAAGGGATAGGGCTCTCTACAAGGTCACTTCTGATTTTGTTGATGCAGCAATTAATGGTGCTACTGGAGTCATCAACAGATGTATACCACCAATAAATCCAACTGATCCAGAATGCTTTCATATGTTAGTGCTCCCAAACAACTAATTAGGCATTATTTTGCAATCTTTTTGTGCCTTTAATGGGTTACTTTGTCAGCAAACCTTATCTCTGATGAGTTTTAATAGCCTGTTTCATGGCAGTCTTGTATTGAATTCATACATTTTATTATATCAAAATTCTGACTAGACTTGTTTTTGTTTCCAGGTATGTTCACAACAATATATTCTTCAGCTTTGCAGTGGATTCTGACCTTGAGCAACTGTCCAAGAAGCGCTTACCAAATGTTAATTCTGAGACTGAGAATGCAAGCTCTGTGCACAGTTCATCTGATAGGGCTTCCAATGGGACTAAAATTGATGGAACGGTGGATGGAGGTTCCGATGTTTCTGCCGAGCAGTTGGTTGACAGTGAGCAGGCAACTTATGCTTCTGCAAATAACGACTTGAAAGGGACAAAATCATATCAAGAAGCTGATGTCCCGGGACTTTATAACCTTGCTATGGCTATAATTGACTACAGGGGGCATAGAGTAGTAGCTCAGGTTAGTAATAGACAAGCTCTCTCGGGTCTTGCTGTTTATGAGGGTTTAAGTTTTTGGTACTGCCAATTTTACTTCATTATATGTCATTGTTCATTATTGCTTCTCCATCATATCTCGGTTTGTTTTCCCGGAGGCCGGGTCATGTATATTCATCTTTACACGCGTCTTAGCTGTTGTTCTTTGTTGAACAGCATACTTGATTGTCTTAAATTCTGCTGGTCAGTCTCATTTCGTTTTAAACCTTTTTTTCAGAGTGTTTTACCTGGAATCCTTCAGGGGGATAAGTCTGACTCCCTCCTCTATGGTTCTGTTGACAATGGCAAGAAAATAAGCTGGAATGAAGATTTCCATTCTAAGGTAAAGGATGGTGAACTTTTACTTGCACCAGGTTTCTTATATGTTGACAAATTGACAAACTTATATGACTTACTTTAGAGGCATTACTTTTGCATATGAAATAATTTATTTCATTTATGCCTTCATTATATTTTATTTCCTGAGAAGTTTGGTCCATCTACCTTTTTTCCCAGTCAAATGAGTTACATCCTTACAGACAGTAAAACTATTATATATGTGTAGGTGCTAGAGGCTGCAAAGCGCCTTCACTTGAAGGAGCACATGGTACTTGATGGTTCTGGAAATTCGTACAAGTTAGCTGCACCAGTGGAGTGCAAGGGTATTGTTGGTAGTGATGAGAGGTGATTACTCTCTTGTGGTCACCTTATTTTCTGTTAAGGCGTTTTTTTCTAAAGCTGACAATTCTTTTCTGTTTTAGTGACAATGTCCCTTATTCTTAAAGGTAAGTCATGAACTTTGATAGCAACTATGTTTATGAACATGGGTTCAGATATGTTGTGTTTACAAATTCATCTTACATGCCTTTTTTCATTTGTATTTATTATTTCTCCTAGTTGCATGTAAAAAATTGACATTTTATGTGTTGTATTATATCTACTAATCGTCAGCTTATTTTCACTCACATTAGATGTGGTGAAACAATCTTATATTAAAAATTGATTTTAATATACTATTTCAGACATTATCTTCTAGACTTGATGAGAGTGACTCCTCGTGATGCAAACTATACGGGACCTGGTTCCCGATTTTGTATTTTGAGATCAGAACTAATTACTGCATACTGTCAGGTTAGTAGGTTTTTGAGTTTAAGTTGTATTTGGGCTTGTTTCATAACCATATTTTCTAATGAGATTATTGTTTTAATGGGGGAAGTCAAAAGCTCTAGATGGAATAAAATGTTGCACCAAAGATGGAGGTGCTCAAGTGTCCTCCAATGAAGTATCTAATACTGATGAACTAAAAAAACCAGAAGAAGCTGCCGCTTTGTCTTCCAACTCTGAGGTTAGAGTGTGCTGCTGTCTGACATATTTTTCATTGTGTGCGTGGTATTCCGAAGTAGCCAAATCATTGCAATAAACAGATGACACTTGAACTGTCAAACAATTCCAAATTGACTGAAAATAATAACATGTGCATTTGTTTTATTTTAAAAACGTGATGTTTTGCTATGGATATGTGAAATTAGTTCTCTAGGTAATATTTAAAGTGGCTTCATTCTCTTTCAAATGTAGAATGCATATAAATAATGTTCGCTATATTGTGTTGTCTCAGTCATGTGCATATAAATAATGTTCGCTATGAAGCTTATTATATTCCCTTACTGTTGCTACAGTTCTGTTCTACCCTCGACATAACTTAGGGAAGACGAATAGTGTATGTGTGTTGCTGCACCTTCAACTAATATGAGACTTCTGGTTCTTTACCCATAACAGGATATTACTTCTGAGGGAGTCCTAGAGAATGCTTGTGCACCGGTTGAGTGTCTTGAATCACAAGGGGAAATACTTTTTAACCCAAATGTTTTTACGGACTTTAAGTTGGCTGGGAGTACAGAGGTAAGTTTTAAAGGATTATATTTTACATTCGACATTATTTATTGAATATTTCTCAGGTTAGTCCTCTGTATTCATTAGGACATAGCCACGGATGAAGAAAATGTCAGGAAAGTTAGTTCATATCTAACAGATGTTGTGCTCCCAAAGTTCATACAAGATCTTTGCATGCTTGAAGTTTCACCCATGGATGGCCAGACATTTACGGAAGCACTTCATGCTCATGGTATTAATGTTCGCTATATTGGAAAAGTAAGCTTTGCTTGTCTCAGACACTTCTGTATATATTTTGTTCAGATATAAGACATCAGCCTATAAATACAACTGGACAAATGAGTATAACGTGGATTAAATGGATAATATACATCTGAGGAATGAGTAATGCTCTATTTTTTGTTTGTTCTGACATGCTACTAACTTTGCTATAGTTAGCTGATGGAACCAAGCATTTACCTCACCTGTGGGATCTTTGCACTAACGAGATCGTGGTTAGGTGTGCAAAGCATATTCTTAAGGTGAGCAGCATTATCTTATACTGTAGTGTAATCCACAAAAAGGATGATTGTCGAGTATATGGTATAATTGTTTCTGTCTCATATGGCATTTATAATTTTTTTATCAGCCATATATGGCTATATAAAAGATGGTTTAACTGATACACTTGGTATGCTAAGATTCTTGATTCATTTGAATGGGGAAACACTTCTGTATTTA
>JAYMTS010000523.1:0-10494 GCA_036898005.1 Geranium phaeum
ATCTCGGGTTTACTGTCGAGAATCTCAAATATTGAAGCTGCTGAATCTTTAGCTTTGTTGGTGTCCGGAGCCAATGCAGTGGTCTGAGACACTCCCATTGCTGTCATTGTCAGAGCAAAGAAAACCTGCAAAAAAGGTTTATACACTTCTTAAGACATTGTATAAAGAAACCAGTGTGTTCTAAAAACGCTAGGCATACTCAGGTGGGAGGGTCTTTTGAGGACTAATTGGAGATTAGTTGGGGATTTTTAAACACTAAAAGAAGCCCAAAGCATCAATTCAGTTCAAAAACAGAGGAGCGAAATTATATATTACCCTGAAGATGTCTTGAAATGAGGCTTCCCCATGTTTCACTAGGATAGCTCCAATATAGAAACACAATGCATTTGTGCAGTAAAGCACAAAGAAGGAGATGCCAAAACCTGCCCCACTTATCACTCCTACCCGAACGCCTTGCTTGAGCGGAGCCTTGCATTTCCTTTGATACAAATCCATCACCTTGTTCTCAGCACAAAATGACGCGACAGTTCTGATGCTTCCTACTGCATCATTTGCCACTTGACTCGCTTCTTCGTACATCAACTGCAACAAGAGTTACAATAATGTTTAACATACATGGCATTCATGTACTACTATGCACTATCTGATTCTAAACTGACCTTTGCGTCTGAACTGAACCCTTTCAGAAATTTCGTTTGAAGGTATCCTTGTATGAGCATGAATGGCGTTAAAGCAAGAATTACTAAAGCCATTATCCAGTTAGCTGTGAATGCTATGACTAGACCGGCTATTACCGTTGCGATGTTCTGGACAACGAGGCCCAAGGCATCACCAACGAGACTTCTAACTACAGCAGCATCAGTAGATAGCCTTGCACCAACTGCACCACTGAAATTTACAAAATGCTTTGGTTAAAATGCGGATCGAGTTATTAACATTTGATTGACATACCTTGAATTTGCAGGATCGTCGAACCAGCTTATCTGCTGGTGCACAACCTTCTCGAATGTCAAGGAACGAATTCGTTCTATCAACTTACCACCTGCAACTCCAAAGAAGTAACTCTGCACCGGTATGGCCGCTAAGGCGAGGACTCCAATACCGACAAACACGAGCGCCCACTGCCTGGAATGGCTTGTTAGCTTATCGGGAGGCTCGTAAAACATTTTGATTGCAGAGGAGAGTAAGAGTCCAAACAGAGGGAAAATTATTCCATGAAAAGCTGCACCTAAGGATCCAAGCAGTAAAACTGGTATCTCAGGCTTGTTCAGATAGGCTAATCGCGTAATGGAAACTTTCTTCCTCTTCTCAATAACCTTCTCATTTTCTTCACACCTCTCTTCACCTTCCTCTTGAGTATCATTAACATTGATAGGACCTGGAAAGCCAAAGCTGATGGAGATGGACTGTTGGCTACTCGATGATTTTCTGCTCGTGGATCTCCGAACAGACAGTCTGTGGCTCCCAGATCTCGACATGGCCCTCTCTATATCGCTGAGTGATTCTGGCCTACTGGTTTCGCTGTTTTCGACATCCTCACTCGCTTTGGCTCCTCCTTGCAGGTGGACCAACTGAGAATAAGCTCCAGCGGGGTCTTTGAGCAACTCCTCATGTGTTCCTATAATTTTTTCAAGGAAAATTAGTTGAAAGAACTAATTAATGAAGCATATAAATGTTTAAAACGAGGTTATAAGGTTTACCTCGTTCCAAGATTTTCCCGCGATGAACTACTGCGATGGTATTGGCAGTCCTTATAGTTGTCAAGCGATGCGCAACAACTATAGTTGTTCTGTTTGACATAAGCCTTATCAGAGCATCTTGGACTATTCGTTCTGATTCAGCGTCGAGTGCACTCGTAGCTTCATCGAGAAGGAGAATCCTAGGATTCTTCAGTATAGCCCTCGCAATTGCGATTCTTTGCTTTTGGCCACCAGATAGCTGAGTCCCATGCTCACCAACCATTGTTTCAAGTCCCTTGTAGAGACAATGCAAAAACAGTCGATTACTTTCATTCCAAGGTATCAACTATATAAGATGATGAGAATTGGATACTTGAAGTTTCATGCATATTTAGGGGTAATTTTGTCATTTTCATAAAATTTTTTGCGAAAAGTCATATAATATAACCACCTTTTTGCAATTTTCCCTAGTTTTTGCTTACCTTAGGCATTTTGTCAATGAACTTAGCAGCATTAGCTAATCCAATTGCTGTTCTGATCTCCTCCTCAGTTGCATCTTCCTTCCCATATGCAATGTTCTCTTTAATGCTGGTTGCAAACAGGATTGGCTCCTGACTCACCAACCCAATCTGCTTCCTGATCCACCTGAGCTGTAATGTCTTTAAATCAATACCATCGATAAGCACTTCACCCGCTTCAGGATCATAGAATCTCTCCAAGAGGCTTATCACAGTGGACTTTCCGCTTCCACTTTCACCAACAAGAGCTGCAATCGACCCACTCGGAACATGCAATGAGAATCCAGAGAATATTTGAATGTCTGGCCTGGCAGGGTATCTGAAGTACACATCTTTCAGCTCTATCTCGCCCTTTAAGTCTTCCAGTGTAATTCCAGTACTTTCAAAGGCATCGATTTGTGGTCTCCGGTTGATTGTCTCGAACATCTTATATGCTGCAGCTTGGCCTGATGCGAAAGCATTCATACAAGGAGATGTCTGGCCTAATGACCTAGTCCAAGTGACAAATAGAAGAAAATTGGTACAGAGATATAGGCTTTATGCACAACACAGAAAAATAATGTTTCAGATTAGTTATATAACTTACATTCCTCCAGTCATGATTGCTATAATAACATTGATGACCACGCCACCATTGTATCCTTTTTCTAAAACCAGTTTGCCTCCATACCATACAGCAAGCCCATAAGTGGAGAACACAATAAACAGAACAGCACCAAGTCCAAAACCCGCGGCGACACCTTGTTGAACAGTCGAGGTATATGCAATTTGCAGTTTTTTGTTGTATTTTTCAATTGCTTGCTTCTCACCAGTGAAAGAAGCAACCTTGTATAGATATAACCAGCACAATGATGTTATTTAACATTTATCAGTGGCAACAAAGGTCAGAGATGATAGTTAACTCATTTTTTCTTGCTCACCGTTCTAATGGCTCCAACTGTCTGTTCCACGACGTTTCCAGCTTCAGCGTAAGCAATTTGCCCGCGGCTAGACATTTTCGACATCATCATTGACATGACTCCTCCCGCAGTGACTACCAAGGGTATGCAAGCAAGCAAAACTAGTGAAAGAAGCCATCCTTTAGAGAAAGCAATTATAAAGCCACCAATAAAGGTTGATGTGAGCTGTATGAACTTCCCAACCTGTCACAAACTATATTTGTTCAGATGTGTCTCAAATTGGAAGAAAACAAGACTAGAATGCTTGTTACATTAAATTAAAGCGAATTATAGTAACCTTTTCACCCATGGCATCTTGAATCAGAATGGTGTCTCCAGACATCCTCCCAATGACCTCTCCGGTGGTTGTTTCAGTGTCGAAGAAGGCTATGTCCTGTCTCAGTATCGTCTTTAAGTACAAACCTCGAATGCGACTGGCTTGCCTTTCCCCTGTCACTATCCAGCATACTACCTCTGTAGAAGGGACAGTAAATTCCAAATTCAAACACAAAGCTTCTACTTAGAACTAAAAGCAAGCAGATAATCACTCAAGTAAAGAAAAGATGCTATGTATGTGCACTTACGAAGAAATGCCACAACTGCTGTACCAATTGCTAGAAAGACAAAGTCTAGAGCCACCTGAAAATCACAGGTACACTGTGTAAGCCAACAAGAAAATAACTGCTCCCTCCATTTTACAGTTGAGTGTTTTTTACCTAAGATTTAAAATTAGTGAAGCTTTAACCTTGATTTAGCATATCTCATCATAACATTATATTATGCACAAACCCATTAGGTGATGGTAACTACCTACCTATCTACCAAGAGAGCTATAACTGACATTTCACCAAGGTTTTAAAACTCGAAATTGAGGAGAACTAAGCAAGACAAAAAGTATGAAGTTTTGGGAAGTCGGGTAGAAATTGACAAAACTCGTTTTTAATAAATAAATACGAGATACACATTTATTCATATATGAACACATGAAAGACAAGAGGTACAATATTTTAGCAACATAAGATACTTTCGAACAACTTTATAAGTTAAAACAAAAAAAAACAAATTATAGAACAGTTTCAAAGTATTTGTGAAAAGTATACAAATAAAATTTCACCAACTTTGATCGAGTAAGAACTCGGTAAAGTTGAACTACTAAGACTTGGTCAACTCGGTTATACGAGTTCTCGGGGAGAAATTGGGTGTTTCATAACATTGGTTTTCATTCACTCTAAACTTTGGTTATGTACATGAAATGTTGTTTGAACATCGCTGGGAAAGACTAGTGAGAATTTTAACTCGGAATATGTTTATTTTTGTTGGAGTATATGGCCGGTTCATTTGATCTTCAGTTTATAGTCAAAGAGCACTAGCCTTTTTCACACAGATTTAAAGAATGTGCATGCGATTTCTGATGTTTTATTTGTTTAAGTGGTTTTTATTCTGTTCAGATGGAAGTTCTCGATGAGAATGAATGGTGGGGTAAGATGCAAGTGATGGCAAAAAGTGGAGAACAAGAGATGATAATCAAGCACAGCTATAGTCGAACAGACCAGCAAGCCCTGTCCGATATGGCTCATCAATTAGGACTTCACTTGTAAGTGTGCAATTACCCGCTTAACAATCATACTCGATGTACAGTCACTAATAAGTCAGATATAAGTGAAGTCTCTGTAAAGTAGTTTATTCATTTCCGCTTCCCTCCATGATTGGAGACAATCACATGTGGAAATGATTATATCAGTTGAATCCAAGTTGCCTATTGTGTTCTTTTGACCCTCCTCTCAATAGGAGGTCCATATTGATTTTTCAAGAAGTTGCAAGATAGTTAATGGTTTGTGACATACCTTATAAGAGTTTCCATGTGGGCCGTAAGACTTCACATCCAATGTTACCGATTAGGTCTGCATCACGGTGGATGCTGATTTTACCCTTTAGAAGTATTTCCATCTAACTTATTTTTTGTTGTTATTGCATTTGGGGAAAGAAAGCCATGCGTATAATAAAGGCAAGGCACTTGTGGTCAGTAAAGTCCCATTGCCAGATTACCGAGCTGATCTTGACGAAAGGCATGGATCTACACAAAATGAGGTTCTAATTGCATACCCAATCTCAATGTCTGGAATAGGCACATCCCAGTTGTATAAAATAACATTATATTAATTTGATTCCCTGCAGATTCGGATGTCTACTGAAGTTGAACGGAAAATTGGAAACCTCTTGGATAGCTCACAGGGGGCAGCATCTTCCAATCATACTTCTACTTCATCTGGTCGGGTAGCCCAACAAACATCAGCTGGCCCAAATGCGCCACAACCCGAGTCTGCAAGGAAGAAGACTGATTCTGCCAAGGAGAGATTAAGTCTTGAACTAAAACAAAAACAAGAAAGAATGAAGGTGCATAGTCAAATTGTTGTATGCTTTTATATATGCACCAAATTATATCTGCTAGCATGTGCATCATGAAGTCCATATTGTTCTATAAGTGCACTTCACTTATTATGAATTTGTTAAAGCCGGTCATTTCTCATGCTAGATTGATTGCTTACTTGCAGGAAAGAGATACAGTGAGAGCTATGCAGTCATTCAGGGAAAAACTTCCCGCATTTAAGGTCAAGTCTGAGTTTCTGAAGGCCGTTGCAAACAATCAGGTAAATAAAGTTCTGCATGTAGTGCATGTTCAGAAGATTTTTATCATAGCACATGTACTATAACTGAATTAGTTTTGGCTGGCATACAGGTATTGGTTGTTTCAGGAGAGACAGGTTGTGGTAAGACTACACAGCTTCCTCAATTTATTCTCGAAGAGGAAATAGCAGCTCTGCGTGGTGCTGATTGCAGCATCATATGTACTCAGCCCCGCCGTATATCTGCCATATCTGTTGCGGGTCGCATATCATCTGAAAGAGGAGAGAGTCTTGGCGAAACTGTTGGCTATCAAATCCGCCTAGAAGAAAAACGTTCTGCTCAAACAAGGCTGCTCTTTTGCACTACAGGAATATTGCTTAGGCAATTGGTAATAGACCTTTCCTTATTTCCCTCCTTTGTTGCTGGCAGGAGCTTTTACCTTCAATATTGTCTTTTTTCATTGTCACTGATCTTTCATTTTGAATATCCATTGGTACTTTTTAGCATTATCATTGGTTGATTGATAAAGTCGATGATTTCTTAAATTTTCATCTCTGATAAACTATTCAGACAGTTGTTTTGTGATGTTCAAAGAGAATTATATCCTAGGAATGTAGTATGCTCCAAAGACTATCTTTTAATATGTATTTTACAGGAATGGCTAGTTCTGGTTATAAGCATCCATGATTATGATATCTTATTTGTGACAGGCCCTAACCTTTGTCTTCCTCTATTTATGTTGAATTACAGGTTCGAGATCCTAATCTTACCGGCGTGACCCATTTGCTAGTCGATGAAATTCATGAAAGAGGGATGAATGAGGACTTCCTGTTAATCATTTTGCGTGACCTTCTTCCACAACGTCCAGATCTGCGTGTGATTCTCATGAGTGCTACAATTAATGCAGAGTTGTTCTCCAAATACTTTGGCAATGCCCCAACTATACACATACCGGTATTGCTGATTTTTTTTCTTCAAATTATGAAGTTGGAGTATGTGTGCCTTAGAGCCTTTGGGTTTAAATTTTGTATTCACCCATTGTTTTATAATTGGCAGGGATTGACATTTCCTGTGGCTGAGTTTTTTCTAGAAGACATCTTGGAAAAGACACGATATGTTATCAAATCAGAGTTTGACAACTATCAAGGAAATTCAAGGAGGAGGGGGAGGAGACAGCAAGAGTCTAAGAAAGATCCATTAACCGAACTATTTGAGGCATGTTTAGTTTCCCTAAATATTCACTAATAATTGATATCAATGTTTCATGTTGCTATATGATTTCTGAGTGATTTAGACTTCAAGTTGCAGTTAGTGTATTAAAAATGGTTGTTGAAAATAAATTACCGATTTTCTACCACAATGGTTCATTAAGAATGCAGGAGGTAAATAATCTTTACACAGCAAGTGCTGAGACAATGTTTTTCCAGGTTTCCTGCTACTGCATATGATATGCTTGCAATTCAGGAAACTAGTAGTAGGAGATAGTGTGTAAAGTACTGATGGACAATTTCTTGCATCCATGAACTGTTATATGTTCTGCCCCGACAGTGTACTGTTCCAGTTTAGTCCTAGTTTATCTATTTTGTTCCCAATTAGTCCTAAAGTTATGTGCTTTTCTTCTATTCCACTCTTAAAGTTTATCATTCCAATTTACCAAAACTTAGGACTAAATGGAACAAAACCCTTGAACATAGGAATAAATTGGAATCCTTTCCCACTATGTATGTATGTATGTATGTATGTATGTATGTATGTATGTATGTTTTTACATGCCTACTCTGTACATTATTTTGTATTTTTATGTTCAATGGGGATGCACACAGGCCTACAGTGTTTGCTTGTTTTTTATTTAGTTGATTAGAATGATATAAGTGTAGAGTTGACAGTAGGGAGCTGTTACTGCATAGTTTGTTGAACTGAGTAAATAATTTTATAGTTGGCGAGGTTCAGTTAAACCAATTGTGTTGCCTCAAACTTTCCTTCTTTTTGTTGCACATTTTCCCCTTCACATAATTATAATACTACATGCTCATGGTGCATTTGAACGTAAACCTGATTTGCTATATAGCTTGCTAATAGCTGCTATTTTTGTATCCAAGCCTTACTGCATGATATTGTTTTTCTTAGGATGTTGATATTGATGCTCAGTACAAAAGTTATAGCACATATACAAGGCGCTCTCTGGAAGCTTGGTCTGGTTCACAGTTAGACCTTGGTTTGGTATGTACTATATCATATATATTAAATATTTGTTAATGGGATTCTATACCCAAAATGAGTTTTTTCTTTCCTAATCAGAGGAAACATAAGTGATGTGTTCAACTTGATTTAAATGTGAAAACAAATCAGTTTTTGGTGGTTTATGTCTTATCACCGACATTGGTCACATATGGGAAATCTGTATTATGTATTTTCCATTTATCGTCAGAGGGTATCGAAGTGGATGCTGGATGATTCTTATGATTTCTATTTTTCTCCTTTTAAGCATGGAGCTCGTTTATTTAAGAAAAATACATTTTCACATCATCTTATTTGCAATGTCATTACTAGCAACTTTAGCTATGATGTATTTATCATTGGTGTTTCTGCTGTGCGTCCATTAAAATGCAGGTAGAAGCAACAATCGAACATATTTGTCGCCATGAAGGTGATGGAGCAATTCTTGTTTTCCTCACTGGCTGGGATGACATTTCTAAGTTACTTGACAAGCTCAAGGGAAATAACCTTCTTGGAGATCCCAGCAAGTTTTCAGTGCTTCCTCTACATGGTTCCATGCCTACAATAAATCAACGTGAAATATTTGATCGTCCTCCTCCCAACAAAAGGTGAGTGTGTTTGATTAATTAATCACTGGTGGGTGAAATACTTGTTTATTTGGAATTCATAATGAAGATTTGTTTGTAACTTCTATTTTTGTTTTCTTGGCTAGCCAAAAAAGTTTTTTTGGACTTTTTGTTCATTCTATTTTTTTATATCTTAACTTTTGTTCCCTCAACTCTTTCAGAAAAATCGTGCTAGCTACAAACATCGCTGAGAGCAGTATCACCATAGATGATGTAGTGTATGTCATAGACTGTGGTAAGGCAAAGGAAACTAGTTACGATGCTCTAAACAAGCTTGCTTGTTTGCTGCCATCGTGGATTTCAAAAGCTTCAGCACATCAGGTATTCACTTTGTAACATTATACTTTGATATTCAATTGAAGGTTCCGGTCTTTGTTCTAATTAAGGAAAATTGCAAAAAAGTTCAGAGCACCCTCTTGCAAAAGTGTAATAGTATACCGCACTCTCTTGTCATTTTCCCTTCTAAATATGTGGTAGCAAGTCTCTCATACTTTCTGTTATATGGTGGGTAATTTCAGAGACGAGGTCGTGCTGGTCGTGTGCAACCCGGAGTTTGTTACAAACTATATCCTAAAATGATCCACGATGCTATGCTCCAGTATCAACTACCTGAAATTCTCAGAACACCATTGCAGGAGCTATGCCTGCACATCAAAAGTTTGCAGCTCGGAACTGTGGCCTCATTTTTGGCCAAGGCTCTTCAGCCACCCGATCCTCTATCGGTACAAAATGCAATTGAGCTTCTTAAAACAATCGGGGCTTTAGATGATAGCGAGGAACTTACTCCACTCGGTATGTAATACTGCTGTTATGCTGCTTTCTACTTAAAGTGAACATAATGATGTTTTCTGCTATCTAAATGTGTTACACTGACAGGTCGACATCTCTGCACTCTACCTTTAGACCCGAATATCGGAAAGATGCTTCTCATGGGATCTATCTATCAGTGCCTCAACCCAGCCTTGACAATTGCAGCTGCTCTCGCACATCGCGACCCGTTTGTTCTTCCAATAAGCAGGAAAGAAGAAGCTGATGCAGCAAAAAGATCATTTGCTGGTGATTCTTGCAGGTTGGGTCCTCAGACTTAGTTGTGGTCATAGACCATAATGTGCGAACTTTCGTTTTAGGGATAATTGCAATACTACTTTTATTGCAACAGGGTATCGTGAACTATCCAAATTTTTGTAGTTTGTCAATTTCCGTCAAAACTGACGGAAAATGGATCACATGCAGGTCATGTGCCCTCCATTTATCCATTCATTTTATGTCTAAATGAAAATCTGGATTTCCTTTTTTTGTTGTGTATGCAGTGACCACATAGCTCTCCTCAAAGCTTATGAAGGATGGAAGGACGCAAAACGTAATAAAAACGAAAGGGCATACTGTTGGGACAACTTCTTGTCTCCGGTGACCTTGCAGATGATGGATGATATGAGAAACCAGTTTGTAGATCTACTATCCAACATTGGATTTGTCGACAAATCCAAAGGCGTTAGCGTAAGCTCTTTTGCAAAAATGATTTCCTGAGTCAATCTCGAAAGCGCTCATCGAAAACTATGCTTGCAGGCTTACAACCAATATAGTGATGATTTGGAGATGGTGAGCGCCATCCTCTGTGCCGGGCTGTACCCAAATGTCGTGCAGTGCAAAAGACGAGGAAAGAGAACAGCGTTCTATACAAAGGAAGTCGGGAAGGTGGACATCCATCCCGGATCTGTGAACGCCGGAGTTCATCTCTTCCCCTTGCCTTACATAGTTTATAGCGAAAAGGTGAAAACCACAAGCATATACATCCGGGACTCAACAAACATTTCAGATTACGCGCTGCTTCTGTTCGGCGGCAGTCTCATCCCTAGCAAAACCGGAGAGGGCATTGAGATGCTTGGAGGCT
>JAYMTS010000524.1:0-10482 GCA_036898005.1 Geranium phaeum
CTCCGAGGCTCTTCATCGAGCAGATGGTGATGCGCAACTTCAAGTCTTATGCTGGTGAACAACGCGTTGGCCCTTTTCACAAGGTTCTGAGAGCTCTCATTTTTCTTGATTTTTTGACCCTTTTTGTGGAAATTTATGGTTAGGGTTGTGTTTGGATGTTGGGAAAAGGAAAATTTGGGATGGGTGTTTGTGTTTGGTTTCGAATTTTGAAGAATTGGGTTCAATTCTGATGTGGGTAATTGACTGTAGCTCATTTTGTAACTTGGGTTTTTGAAATTTGGAGTTCGATTTCAATCTGGGGCGAACAACGCGTTGGCCCTTTTCACAAGGTTTGAGCGTTTTTTGTCTTGATTTTTTGACCGTTTGAAGAATTGGGTTGAATTCTGATATGGGTAATTGACTGTGTGGCATTTTGTAACTTGGGTTTTTGAAATTTGGAGTTCGATTTCAATCTGTGGTGAATTTGTGTTTGGCTGACGGGAAAATGGTGGGAAAAGGAAAATTTGGGATGGGTGTTTATGTTTGGTTTTGAGTTTTGAAGAATTGAGTTCAATTCTGATATGGGAAATTAACTGTGTGGCATTTTGTTACTTGGGTTTTAAAATGTGGAGTTCGATTTCAATTTTTGGCGAAATTGGGTTCTAGGGTTTGTTTGAAAAGTGCTTATCTGGGTGGGTAGAGTATTTGTTGAGCTTGCTTGATTTTTGGTTTTGGTTTTGATTGTGGTTACTCATTTCTTTGATTTTTGATAGAGCTTCTCGGCTGTGGTTGGTCCGAATGGGAGTGGAAAGAGTAATGTCATTGATGCTATGCTGTTTGTGTTTGGGAAGCGAGCAAAGCAGGTAGAAAATGTGGTTTCTGTTGGGCTCCTTGGTTTGAATTACTTTGATTAGCTCATTATGATTTTGTTGCTTGATCTCTGGTTGTGTTGAAATGAGCAGATGAGGCTTAACAAGGTGTCTGAACTTATTCATAATTCAACAAATCATCAGAACCTGGACAGTGCTAGCGTTTCGGTTCACTTTAAGGAAATAATTGATCTGGTAAGCAAGCTTCATTTATCCTATACTAGTGGCACTGTACCCAGTTGCTAGGGATAGTGTGTTAAGAAGAATAAAAGGTCAAATTTTGAGGTCATTCAGCTTCATAGTGACGCAGGACAGCTTATTTCATTTGTGATATGATATGCCATCAAGTCCTTAGTTGAAAATGGGATGTCTTGAAATTTCTATTACTCTACTTTGCATTTCCTTTGATCCAAATGAATTTAGTGCAATTGCCAGTATGCAGTTCTTTTAACTGATTTGCTATCCATTATAGGATGATGATGGAGCATTTGAAGCTGTTCCTGGAAGTGATTTTGTTATAACCCGAACTGCATATCGTGATAACTCATCAAAATATTTCATTAACGATCGCTCGAGTAATTTCACTGAAGTTACGAAGAAGTTGAAGGGGAAAGACATTGACCTTGATAACAACCGGTTTTTAATTCTTCAGGTTTAGTATTAGTTATTTAATATTGAGTATGGTTCTTATTAATGTGTGGTCTTATACGTACCTGTTGCTTGTTATCAGGGTGAAGTTGAGCAGATTTCGCTAATGAAGCCTAAAGCTCAAGGACCCCATGATGAAGGTTTTCTTGAATACTTGGAGGATATAATTGGAACAGACAAGTATGTTGAAAAGATTGACGAAGCACATAAAGAGTAAGTATATTGCTCCTTACAGGAACTCACATGGCCAGATTAGTGCTTCCTTCCTCTAGTTATATATCTGTATGTTCCTTCATTTGTTGTAGGGTAGAATCCCTTGGTGAGAAACGATCCGGGGTGGTGCAATTGGTTAAGTTAGCTGAGAAAGAAAGGGATAGTTTGGAGGTACGTTTACGCTTTTAGACATTCTGGTTTGTGGATCCTTCAATGTACTTCTTAATATTTCTTTTATGTAACAGGATGTGAAAAATGAAGCAGAAGCTTACATGCTTAAAGAGTTGTCACTCCTGAAGTGGCAAGAGAAGGCTACAAAATTGGCTTTTGAACAGACAAACGAGAAAATGGCTGAGCTGCAAACAAGTGTATCCAGCTTAGAAGAAAATCTAAAGACTGAAAGGTTTCTATTATAAAACAAAGGTTGATGTCAAAGTTTTCTCAGATGTATATCTTCTTGAAAATTTATCTTTGGTGTAGGCAGAAGATTCAAGAGAATAATAAAACATTGAAGGAACTCGAAACAGTGCATAAGAAGTATATGAAAAGACAAGAGGTTTGAACTACTTACTTCCGGTCTTGTTCTTGTCAGAGGGATTCATCTTTAGCATGTGATGATATTGGGCTTCCTTTTTCACACAAAAAGTCCTGATAGTATTATTTTGTAGTACATGTGCCATCTGTTAGCCATGACATTCAATCATGTTTTTGTGACTAACCAGGGACTTGATAACGAACTCCGAAAATGTAAGGACGACTTCAAGGAGTTTGAAAGGCAAGATGTTAAATATAGGGAAGATTTGAAGCACATGAAGCAAAAAATCAAGAAACTCGAAGATAAACTGAACAAGGTAGGAAAAGCTAGTGGTTTGCTTTAGTTTAGCTTATGCACATGTCTTACTTTCTTTTTCAAATTAGGATTCTTCAAAAATTGAGGACCTGCTAAAGGGATGTGAAGACTCAACAAAGCTGATTCCAAAACTTGAGGAAGACATTCCTAAGCTTCAAAAACTTTTGTTGGATGAGGAAAAAGTTCTGGAAGAAATTGAAGAGAATTCTAAAGGTGACCTTTTTCATTTCTCGTCCTTGAAGTATGCTAACTGAAAAATGTTGCGTGGAAACTTTTTTGTATTTCACATTCTTGTTGATAACATATATTGCAATCATTACCTTTGTTTTTCCAGCCTTGCTAAATGAAAGTGGATTTTATTTGGTTCATTTTTGTCAGAAATGTGTTTGGAGAGTGATATCACCAATCTTTGGAAAACGTAATTTTTATCTTGTGCTTCTTTGCAGCAGTTTTCTGAGGTCTCAAAAGTATTTACGTCCCTTCATAAATATATGTGATTGCCTTCATGTACCTATTGTCTTGGTTTTACTTATTTCACAAAATTGATACTATTATTTGGTTGCTTCCTAAGTTTCTTATTTCATCTCTACTCGTGTCTAGAGGTTGGTGAGTGGTGGTTGTTCACTATTCTTGTGAGAAGTTATGTCCAATCACAAATGTTATGTTCTTATTGCGTTTCTGTATGCTTGATGTGTAGTTGAGACTGAGAAATACCGCTCTGAGCTTGCAAAAGTTCGCGCTGAATTAGAACCTTGGGAGAAACAATTGATTGAGTGCAAGGGGAAGCATGATGTTGCATGCACCGAAAGCAAGCTTTTGAAGGAGAAGGTATAGTTAGTTTCTAACTATTGACAGTTAGTTTCTAACTATTGACTTAATGTTTAACTGTTTCTACTAATCACAGTTAGTAGGCTAGTAGTTATAAGTATAACCTAATGTCACCTCATTTGCAAATGGTGTTTGTTCAGAATTCATATAGTGGACACATTTGCACACTTATTTATGCTGTATTTTCTTAGGTTGTTTGTTTGTGCCATTACCAACTAAATGGGGGAGTTGCTTCCTACTAGGATACAATTACCTACAACACACCAAGGGATTTTTATGCCTTGCTGGAACCATAAATAAATATTTATAGATGTTAGTCTAGTGTTGAGTTGTTGCTTTGGCAGCATATGAACCCTAGCCCAATGCAATTGCACCTACCTTTTTATCACACAAGCCAAGTCTCCCAGTGTCACACTGATATTTTTTAGATGAATTAGTAATTTTAACACGATTATATGCATTAATTACTATTAGTTTTGATCCTTACAAAATAGACCCTCTATTTTTCTTGGCCTTTGTGATGTAGATATCTGATTTTGATAGTTGATTGTTTTCAGCATGAAGCTGCTCATGCAGCTTATGAAGATGCTCAGAAGCAGATGGATAGCATATTGGAAAAAATTGAAACAAAAGCTGCTGGCATTGAAAACATTCAGAAGGATCTACAAACGAACAGACATGAAACACTTGAAGCTCATAAAATCGAACAAGTTTGTGTTATATGATAACCTTATTAACTTTATTTACTTCACTTTTTTTTCCTTTTTGGATGTAGATATATTGAAAGAATGTTAACTCCCTTGGCAGGAATGTATCAAAGAGCAAGAAGCATTGATTCCTCTTGAACAAGCAGCAAGACAAAAGGTGGCAGAACTCAAGTCTGTAATGGATACTGAAAGGAGTCAAGGATCTATTCTGAAAGCACTTATGCAAGCGAAGGAGTCTAAAAGAATAGAGGGCATACATGGCCGCTTGGGTGATCTAGCTGCTATTGACGGTGAGAAATCTCTGTACTGTGTGTAACTCTTCACTCTTGCCATTTTTTCACCCAAGTTTCATGATGTGAACTCATTAATATGTAAGATGGAAATAAGAGCTTGAAGGCCCTTATACCAATATTTGGTTCTTGCATGTATTAAATTTGTCATCATTTATCATTATTGTGAACATGATGGAAGATTATTGTGAATATTTCAAGCTTATATCTGATACAATTCTGTCACATTTACCCTCTTCCTTTTTCACCCAGTCCCTCTTTTGTTCACATTTGTTAATCCTGTGATTTCTCGCACCGATGAGCTAATAACAGCATCTTTACCCTCTTCCTGTTGCACCCAGTCCCTCTTTTATTCACATTTGTTAATCATGTGATTTCTTGCACCAATGAGCTAATAACAGCATCTTTACATTATATAGATATTTTTAAGGAAAACTTGTAAAATACTTTATAAGTTAATGTTGAGAAATTTACTTTATTATCTGATTTGACCTTGCAGCAAAATATGATGTTGCTATATCCACTGCGTGCTCTGCTCTCGATAATATTGTGGTTGAAACAGTTCCTTCTGCTCAAGCCTGCCTTGCGTTACTTCGCAAAGAGGACCTTGGTGTTACAACTTTCATACCACTGGTATTAAATACAAATTATATGGTCCTCAAAATTATTTACTCCTAACAATTAATTCCATATTTTCCACGGGGGTGTATGTCTCCATTGCATCTGTTTGTACTTAATTCTTGTTTGTGGCAGTCCATTGCATAACTATTACTTGTATGAGCATAGCAGAGTACATTGGAGTTCAATAAGTTTCATCTTTGATTAATGCAGGAACAACAAGTTCGTCATTTAGACAAATTAAATGAAAAAGTAAACACCCCTGAAGGAGTTCCACGACTTTTTGATTTGATTAAAGTTAAGGATGAAAGAATGAAACTTGCTTTCATGCCGACAAATGTGAGGCATACTCTTGTTGCTAAGGACATTGATCAGGTAAACAAATCTATTTCTTACAATTTATGGTTCATATGATCGTTTTCCTGAGTGTTAAGTTTTCTACTTTCCACAACTCAAAAGCCTAATCTTTGATGAAGAGGGGTCCCAATCTCCACATTTAATTGATGGTGGGATACATCAGCATCCTCAACACATGCTTGCACATGTTTCTTTATGCGAGCTAACTATAAGTATTTACTTCTGCATGGTGGACTGGAGCCAAAAGAGTAGATGACACAATTGACCTGGGTCCAAAACCAAGCTTGCTCCAATAACATGTTAAACATTACTTCATTTAACTGTTAAAGTTATAATGTTAGAGTAAATTTAGCACACTGGGTTGATATATTTGAGGTCAAGAAGTTGTGGCTTATTTTGTGGCAATGACTGCCAATGTTAAATGTAAGGAGGTATATTCTTCACAATGCATTACCTTAATTTTAAATTATAGATAAATCAGAACAGGAACTTTGGTCCTTTAATGGTTGAACTGAACATGTCAGTGGAGACGGCAGACATATATAATTTCCTTTATCTCATTTGTATCATACCGTACAGTATCTTAATGCTATGAATTTTGTTAGAGGGTTGAGTATTGGTTTTTTTTGGAAAGGAGTGAGCAATCTTTCACTTTGCTTTTTCTATCTAGTAACAAGTCTCATCAAATTGGAAATTTAAGAGCGATGGGCTTCTTCAATTTTACAATTAAGAGAGTGGAGGATATATGTTTCTATGCAATGAGCTTATCTATGTTTTTCAGGCTACGAGGATTGCATATGGTAAAAGTGGGGAGTCTTGGAACGTGGTAACACTTGATGGGGCACTTTTTAGTAATGATGGTACAATGACTGGTGGAGGACCCAAACCACGTGGTGGTAAAATGGGAACATCTATTCGCCCTGCAAGCGTCTCTGGGGAAGCTATTGCCAAGGCTGAGGAAGAGCTCTCAGCAATGGCTGGTTCATTAAATACAATTCGGCAGAGAATTTCTGATGCAGTGCGACGTTATCAGACATCTGAGAAAGCAGTTGCACACTTTGAGATGGAGTTAGCTAAAAGTCAGAAAGAGGTAAGACAAATGGATTATACACAGGTCTACTTATAATTTTTATGTTTGTTAGAATTATTTGATATGGTCATTGGTGCATCATGATCATTATTGTTCTATTTTTATTTGCTGAATAGATTGACAGTTTAAAGTCTCAACATGCTTATCTCGAAAACCAAATCAAGTCCCTAGAGGCTGCATCACACCCAAAAAAGGATGATCTTCGCAGGCTGGAAGAGCTAAAGAAAATAATACGTGCTGAAGAGAAGGAGATTGATAAACTTGTACAGGGTTCTAAACAGCTGAAGGAAAAGGTATGTAAGGGAGTATTTTTTTATGTGTTTTAGCGCACATGCTTGTGCCTGTAATTGCTTGTCTGTGTATTCAGTTTTTCGGTCATTTGCAATTGTGTTGTTTTGGGTATCGTAGGCAAACTTATTTCTATCAATATATATGGCTTGTGTATTATGGCTCTGGATATGTATGTCATTAAATGCGTGTCGTATTTTATTTACTTAAATTTTAATTTATCATTGCTTCCAGGCATCGGAGCTGCAGAGTAAAATAGAAAATGCTGGTGGAGAGAAGTTAAAAATGCAAAAGGCAAAGGTCAAAAAGATCCAATCTGTAAGTAGATATGCTTCATTATGAAAATGTGTTTATTACCATACTGAGGTACATGCTAATCATGACTGCACACTTTTTAGGATATTGACAAGAATAACACAGAGATCAACCGGCACAAAGTGCAAATTGAGACAGGTCAGAAAATGATTCAGAAGTTAACAAAGGGTATAGAGGAGTCAAAGAAAGAGAAAGAACGACTTGTCGCTGAAAAGGAGAAATTTCAGGGTGTTTTCAAAGAGATTGAAGTTAAGGCGTTTGCAGTTCAAGAGAACTATAAAAAAACTCAAGAGGTATTGTCTATCTAAATTTGCTATTGGCTATCTACTTGTCGGGATTGCTGTTGGCAATTATATACATATATCATTTGTTTCTTTTTCTTGCGTAGTTGATTGATGAACACACAGAGGTGTTGGATAAAGCTAAGTCGGACTATGAAAAAATAAAAAAGACTGTAGATGAGTTGCGGGCATCAGAGGTATAATCACATGGAGTAGAACTTGGTTCTATGATTCTTTCCATATATGGATTTTAAATCGTGTTACTTATCCACTAGTTCTACTGTAGGTCGATGCAGATTATAAATTGCAAGATATGAAGAAGATGCTTAAGGAGTTGGAAATCAAGGGAAAGGGTTACAAGAAAAGGCTAGATGACTTGGAAATTTCCCTTACGAAGCATATGGAACAGTATGTCTTCCTACAGGTCTCTACAAACAATGTTCATTTGTCGGTTTTAAGCAAGTATAACATTCTATCTCGTGGCTTGCAGGATTCAGAAAGATTTGGTTGACCCAGTAAAGCTTCAAGCAACCTTGACAGATGTCTCTTCAACTAAGACTTGTGACCTTAAAAAGGCCCTTGAAATGACAGCGTTACTCGAGGCACAACTTAAAGAGATGAATCCAAATCTCGATTCCATCTCAGAGTGAGGATCTCTCTAATTACTAGAGCTGTACACGAGACATAATATATTGTCTTCAAACTAAGTCTGTTAAATAATCATGCCAGATATCGCGGGAAGGTATCATTGTATAATGAACGGGTTGAGGAGCTTAATGCTGTTACCAAGGACCGTGATGATATAAAGAAACAGTACGATGAACTGAGGAAAAAAAGGTACACTTCTCTTGTTCCTAGGAACAATTTTGCTCTATGGTTGCAGCATTATCGTCCCATAAGTATCTTTTGTAACCAAGTGTGTTTGTGATTTTAGGTTGGATGAGTTCATGGCTGGATTCAACGCCATATCCTTGAAGTTGAAGGAAATGTATCAGGTTTGTGATTTTTACTCTCTATCCTTCTATGTCCCTTTCTTTTCAATTACCGTTTTGCTTTTGCCAGCATAATTCTATAACAGATTTCATTTGCAGTAATCACTAAGGTGTTGCAAAAATGTGTGATCAAGTTTCTGAGTCCTTGAGTTTTGGGCTGAGAAATCAACTTTTGGTTCCCTAACATATATTTTGCCATTGGCACTAATCTGTGCCCATTATTGTTGCTGGTTGTGTCATTCTTATTTATATTAATTGGATCATACATTTATGTTTTTAGGATATATACCTTAGTTTTGTCCCCTTCCTCTCACTAATGAGCATTCCCACAGATGATCACACTTGGAGGTGATGCAGAACTTGAGCTGGTAGACTCTCTGGACCCTTTCTCCGAAGGCGTTGTTTTCAGTGTTAGACCACCAAAGAAGAGCTGGAAAAATATTGCAAACTTATCGGGTGGCGAAAAGGTTCGTGTTGGAAAATTTGACTCAACCAATTATTCATTTGGTTCTCTCTTTTTTCCTATAAACCCCCTATACTCAAAATTTACTTGTAATGCTTTCAGACTCTCAGCTCACTGGCTCTTGTTTTCGCTCTTCATCACTACAAACCTACGCCCCTCTATGTAATGGATGAAATTGACGCTGCTCTTGGTACTTGTCCTCCATCATTAACCAAATCAGTGTATTTAATTATGTGGGATCCTAATTTGTTCTGGCGTTGAATTGCAGATTTCAAAAATGTTTCTATCGTGGGACATTATGTGAAAGACCGCACAAAAGACGCACAGTTCATTATTATAAGGTATGTGTCGGTTGTTACATGGTTTCTGTAAGTATCTATTGATTTTATTTTATTTTATTTTATTTTGACATGATTTTTGTTGCAGCCTTAGAAACAACATGTTTGAGTTGGCGGATAGACTTGTTGGGATCTACAAAACGGATAATTGCACCAAGAGCATTACCATAAATCCGGGGAGCTTTGCTGTGTGCGAAAATGGATCTACTTCTACTAATACTTCTGTGTAATCTTTAAACTCCAGGTTCTGAATATAAAGCTGTATGTGAATTTTTTTTGTGCTAACATGTATTAGGCTACTTTTGTTTTGATGGTTCATGTGTGCACCTATCTAGATGTGTCCAACTACATTACAATATCATTGCTAAATTAAAACAAAAATCAACATGAAGCTAATATATATATTTTTTTGAGAAAACAGAACAATTTTTATTAAATTGATTGTAATAAGTACATATAACAACAAACTCAATATCCCTTTAGGCCAGAGCCCAAAACAAGCAAGATGGTTTTATTATAGTAAACCATACTATAACCTGGCCAAAATACAAACTAAACAAGATAGACTAAATGCAAACTGAACATAATAAAATGCAATATAAACTACATTGCAAAGTAATACTGACCATCCTCTCATCCTCCTCTTAACTCAGCTACTCAAAAGCCAAATTCAAAACCTAAGGATTGAGATAGTAAACCATCATATAATCGGACCAAAATACAAACTAAATAAGATAACCGAATACAAACTGAAGTTACATTTATCCTAGAGTTGGGAGGCGCTATTAAATTGATAGGCTAACATTTTATACTTGCAGAGTTGCAGTTGCAAACTAATCAAGTGTGGGTGTGTCCAAATAAAACCCGATAATAATGTAACATACCAGTACCTTACATAATTACATTCCATTAAAATATAAAAAAACAGAGTATTTAAAATTATTTATTACACACGAAAAACAAAAGTAATAAATTAATTAAGCTAAGCAGCCATGCAACCAACACCATAGCGAGTGTTGGGGAAGACAAGAAAAAGACTACTACAGACGACACCGACCATTATAGGGAAGCTCTCCATAACCTCGTCCATGTCCTTCTGGTGCCCTGGAAACAGACACTTGGTCACTCTACTGTCCGAAAACGATATCGCCACGAACACCATCACTGACATGAAGGCGTGCACAAAGTCCGTTAATCCCACCTTGTACCTGCCAACCCATTTTAAGTTATTAATCAAATAGTAATTGTCTAAAGTTTCATGAGTTTGGGTTTCATGAAAACCCACCTGTCGTCCTTGGGGATGTCGAGTTGGAGGCCTACCTTGAAGACCGCGAGCCCCTTGGGCGTGACGAAGCC
>JAYMTS010000525.1:0-10480 GCA_036898005.1 Geranium phaeum
AAAAGAATAATATGGCGTCGAAGATTTACAATCAGGAAAAACTAGATGAAATGTAAGCTGCATATCCGACAACTGTTTGTATGGTACATTGAAATATTGAGTGTTTTTTTATTTATTTTCTGATGAGTCGATTTAGGTTGGCAGCATCCATTGCAGCGGAAGATCACAATTCAATTAACAATGTCACGACATCTGCTGCTGGAATTTATTCTGGGGACTATTTCAATGAAGACGAAGAGATGATACTCGTATGTGAGCGTATTTCTGTCAGATTTATGGTTAAGGCTACCCGCATAACTAGATCAGCCGCACTAATATTTTCAAAATTCTATATTTGTATGCAGATGATATGTAACAGTAATGATCATGATAAGATATAGTTTCTGTTCGTATGAATATTCTTTCATCATATATTAAATAACTTGGAAGCCCATGACAGGGTGAATTTTTGTTATTAAAAAATACACACGCTTGTCGTGGTCTCCTCCTTTTTAGGTTATAATTGTAAATAAAAATGAGATCATGTTTAGTTATGCCAGCCACACATGAAATATATTTTGTTAGTGCATAGTTTGTATTTGACTGAAAGAGATTAGATTTATTTTTGGTTCTTATCATTAAATTCTGGTTTGTATAGCCTTCCATGCACAGGATGGAGGTTGATCCAGCTGTTTTAGCTGCTTTACCTCCATCGATGCAGCTTGATCTTTTTGGCCAGGTTAGTTCCTTCGTATATGCACTTTTGGTGCTCATCTGCTAATACTTTTATCATTCCCTTACCTGTCTATTTTGTGACGCTGATTTCAGATGAGAGAAAGGTTGATGGCAGAGAACAGACAGAAGTATCAAAAAGTAAAGAAGGTTAGTTTTAAAAAAATTTAAGTAATGTAGATGGTCCGGCCAATTGGTGATGTTGTTGTTACTACTATGGGTTCATGTGCTATTTTCTATCGGCTACTTTAAGAGAGGCTAATAGATGAGGTATACTAGCATTTCCTTCCACTAAAAAACAGATAAAATTAGTCCAGTTAAATTTTCTTGTATGCATTGGCTAATTTTGATTCTCAGTGTACTGCTAGTATTTCCCGAGAATCTGAATGATTAAACTGAATCCTCATTCCCTTGTACATTTAGGCCCCTGCAAAATTCTCAGAACTGCAAATAGAGTCTTATCTTAAAACTGTTGCTTTCCGCCGACAAATAGATCAAGTACAGAAATCTGCTGCCGGAAGGGGGGTAGATGGTGTCCAGACTTCTCGTATAGCTTCTGAAGCTAACAGAGAATATATCTTCTCATCATCTTTTACAGGAGACAAACAGTGAGTAATCGTACTTTCAGTACTATGACATGCAGTATTTTACTATTTTATTCATCAAAATAAACTTTTACGCGCATTGCCCCTCTTGAAATATTGGCTATTATCTTTTGTATTTTCATTTTAATGGACTAAATTGTAATATCTTCCATTACTTTATTGTGTTGCTTAATTAAAATTTTCAGAGTTCTTGCATCTTCTGGAATGAAGAAAGTGATGGATGAGCGACATATAGCAATGGAGCCTCGTAAAAATTCCCCTAATAATGTTGCTTCTACTAGTAAGTCTGATACTATGACAGGTCCAGTCCAAGAAAAATCTGATGAAGTAGTTGTACCTGTTGGAGGGGAGAAAAGTGGAGTTGAGCAGCATGCAGAAATGGGGAATCCATCTACATATTTGCACAAAAGTGGTGCTTGTACCAGCAACTCAGATACTATACCAGGGACTGCTTCAGATAATTCTAAAAGAAAATTTGATGATGTCGAGACATATCTTGATGAGAGGGGTCATCTTCGAGTCAGTAGAATGAGAGCTATGGGAATTCGTATGACCCGAGATTTACAAAGGAACTTAGATTTGATGAAGAAGGTTGACCATGAGAGCAGTGCAAACAAGAATGCAAATGCCGAGTTAATACCTGGTGGGAATGAAAATAATGTCCCCAAAAGTTTGCCTGGTAAGCACCAGTTTGTTGAGACTTCCAATGATGGTAATGATGAATCTCTTATATTGAACAAGAGAAATGAACAGTCCATGTTTAAAGGGGAAGCTTCCATAGAGATATGCTTTAACGGGGATGATGAAACTGAGTGCTTTGATGGTGATGATGAGCTGTTTGCTCGTTTAGTAGCTGAAGATCCAATATCAATCTCATCTGCTGATAATATCTCACTAAGAAAACAACCTTCAGAGTCTGCTTCAGATTCTGATTGGGAGGAAGGGCATATTGAAAGAAAAATTAATTGTTCTACTCAGGATGATAAAGAAATCAAGCCATTTCTCAAGGAAGGCAGTGTCGGTGATGATAGTGAAGTGGAGTGGGAAGAAGATGATTGTGTTGTCACTAAAAGTACCTCACCAAGCTATCACGAACCAGGAAAGCTTGTTTCTAAAGGCTCTTTGGAAGAAGTGGCTGATCTTGAAGAGGCAATAAGGAGAAGTCTTCATGATTTAAAGGATAAGAAGCCTACAGATGCATTACCGGGAAGCACAGTCCTTGATTCTGTGAAGAAGGTTTATGAAGGTATTGGATTTCCTTGCGAAGATAATTTTTTCCAGCCATGTATTCTCGGGACCAGTACTGTCAAACAAACTGAATCATTTTGTGACCACATTGATGGGTCTGAAAATCCCACTGGTGTGGATGGAATGAATGTCTCAGTATCCATTGATTCACTAACACGAAATACTGATAAGCTGGAGAAGATGACGATTGAGCAATGCCAAACTGCATTTTGTCAGTCTGAAACATTAAAAGAGGCCAGTGGAAGCACAAATATGCACACTAAAGAAAAGCGATGTCCGGAGAAACTCTTGGAGGCTTTTAATCAAAATAGTGAGTTATCTACCTTACCAAACAGGTATTTGGGGGATGCCCATCATATTCCTTATACTGCGTCAGGTGGCATGCCTCATATTACTCGAGTTGAAGGTCAAAGAAACAATGTAGAGGCTGAATCACCACATCTTTCTAAGCCAATTAATCCTACAACACCTCCAGTAGACTCTTCAACGGAAGTGATTGATGCTGGACGAACTTTGATTGGAGGAACAAATGACGATTATTTCAAAAAAATGGAGCCCAATGAAGAAGTTTATTCATTGGATGATCCGAAGGTGCAGTTTGGTGTCACAGAAGATACTTTAGAGGAAGAAATGCTAATTCTAGCTCAAGAACGCATAAGTCTAGGGGATGAGCAGAGGAGGTTTGAACGTAATGCAGAATCTGTTAGCAGTGAGATGTTTGCAGAGTGCCAGGTGTGCTTAAAATTTGTCTCAACCTATATCACATATTTGAAAAATAAGATTTGTCAGATCTAATCTAATGGATGGTCTAAATTTGTTTTATCTGTCATTATTGGCTGTTCTGTGCTCAAGTGCCGGTCTGGACCATATCAGGATTGACTGGGTTTGGTCTGATTTTCATTCCAAAAAATATCACCTTCAATATCCAGATGTACCCAGAACACATACTTAATTTATTCTTATAATATTTCCTTTTGGGTTGCCCTCAAACTGGGGACTTCCTACGTCTTCGCGCTTAGGGTTCCTTTCTATATAGGACTAGGCTCTGAAATAGAGTATTTCAGGTTGGGATCTAACATCCATTCAGGCAAGGTCTTCCCGTAATTGGAGCTAGCAAGTCTTTAGGGATCTAGAGGCGAGATGAGTAAGGGTTATTTATAGTTTTCCCTTTTTTGTTATATTCCATCCAATTCTCTCTGTTCTGATTTGGTCTTATGTCCAGATACTTTAGGAGATTCTCTCCTGTTTGTGAAGTCCAATTTTGAACCGATGAGTACCCCTAGTATCTTGCTACACTGCTTTTCTTCCTAGTACTGCCTTTGTCATTGACTCCTTCCCTATATATGATAATTTTCTGTACTGTTTGCCAAGTCCACTTTTGAACCGATGAGCACCCCCAGTATCTTGCAACACTGCTTTTCTTCCTAGTATAGACTCCTTGCCTATATGTTAATTTAACCCTAACTGATGATGATGGTGAAGGTATAAAATTTACTCTGGAAGTGAAAAATAATTGTGATTAGTTCTTTGAGTATAACTTTTTGGAAAAGAAAGCACTGGGCGGAGATATACTTTTTCTTTCAGATATGGCATTGCTTATTTTTCAAAAAAATTACTCGTTTTCTTCACTCATATTTTTCTTCTTAGGAACTACTGCAAATGTTTGGCCTACCTTATATAATTGCACCAATGGAAGCAGAAGCTCAATGTGCATATATGGAACTTGCAAACCTCGTCGATGGAGTGGTGACTGATGACTCTGATGTGTTCTTGTTTGGGGCACGGAGTGTTTACAAGAATATATTTGATGATCGGAAGTATGTTGAGACTTACTTTATGAAGGTTAGGACTGGAAAAATGACCCATCCTCTTGTACACGCACACACTCACAAACACTTACTATGGAAGTTTCTAGTCTTTCGTGGTAAGGCTTCACAAGAGTTCAAATGTGAAAGCTTGACTAGAGAAATACAGTTTTTGGCCTGTGCATGATTATTCTTTTTTATTCCCCTACTCTGCTTGTCACAGGACATTGAAAACGAACTTGGATTAACCAGACAAAAGTTGATGCGAATTGCGCTGCTTCTTGGAAGTGATTATACCGAAGGTATCAGGTACAGAGTTGGAGTTTTGGCTATTTGAATTAAGTTTTAAATTTTAATATTCTTAGGCCTTCCTTTATACACGTTTTATATGATCCTGCTTTGTAATTGGTGGGTAATGTATATATGCCTTTTGTTTTATCTGTTGAATTTGATAACCCCTTTAGACTGTAGTTCAGTGCATTAATATATATTTTTATGCAGCGGAATTGGAATTGTAAATGCTATTGAGGTTGTGAATGCATTTCCTGAGGAGGACGGCCTTCATAAGTTTCGAGAATGGGTTGAATCACCAGATCCAACCATCTTAGGGAAATTTGTTTCACGAACAGGGTCACGCCCAAGGAAAAAAGGTCCAAAAGTCAGCGAGAAGGGTTTAGACCAAAATGATTCTGAAGCTCACGAGCTTGAGCTACCCCGCACTTACATTGAAGACGAAAAGAAAATATTCATGGATAAGCATGTAATCCCCAAATTTCCATCTTCACTGTATTCATATTATTGGTCTTTTGCATCTTAATTTGGTAGGAGGGGTTAATTTTTTGCTTCATATTTACCAATGCACCTTTCTGTGTTTCCAGAGAAATGTGAGCAAGAACTGGTATATTCCTTCTTCTTTTCCAAGTGAAGCAGTCATTTCTGCATATGCTTCTCCACAAGTTGACAAATCAACAGAGCCTTTCTCATGGGGAAAGCCAGATCAAGCTGTTCTTCGCAAGTGAGTTTCTTCATAGATTTGGTTTATAATTTTTACCTTTTAGTTCAATCATCAATATACTGTTCTGTGACAAACATCAGAAGCACAAAAGCGAAAGAACTGATGTACAGTTGGCGACAAATAGTTTATTCATTTCTTAATCCTCAATAACTGAAGGGACTTCATACTAAGCAGATGTACAACGGAGATCCTCACTGGCAGATACACAGGCATTAATGAATAGTTTTCATTCTGGAGGACTTTTTATTATCACCAACAGAAAGTAAAATCAATGAAGTGACAACTTTCCAAGGAGGCAAATAGAGGCACAGCAAGCAAAGTGCAGCAAAAACAGAGAAATGAAGCAACTCCAAAGTCGAAACATTACCTGGAAAAACACCAGGAACAAAACTAATTAAATACACCCGACAAAGAACAAAGAACTCGGCAAATCATCAACACCCTGAGCAATATAATCATCACACAGCAAAGCAGCCCAAATGTGAGGATAAAACTAAGATAGAAAAGAAACCCTAAAGCCATGCCAACCATAGACAAGGAAACTCCAAAATGCCAAGAACCCAAATTGGATTACAAAGCCACAAATACCAGAATGCAAAGAGTTCTGAGATTTGAGGATCAAAGATCTCCAACAAAAGATTTCAGGGGATTACAAAGGGCTGTGGGTGAAGTGGCAACAACCTCAGATAAAAAGCACGAGGTCGTTGGTTCCAATCCCCATACCGGTGTTATTGCTGATAAAATAAAGATTTCAGGAATTGATGAGCCTAGCGCCTTATATTTTGCTTAGCGGCAGCTTTTTTTATGGAGGAATGTTGGCTAGTGATTACTTGCATGCCTATTTACATTTTTTGCAGACTAAACAAATGAGCCTAGACGAGTTATCACGCCAATAATTAATAGTTTCAAATGTAGTCTTTGTAAATTGTCATCCTATAAAGATTAATAGTCATTTTAATGCTGCCAAAAACAGTGGATCGCTGATATTTAACTAATAGAAACGAACTGACTGACTTAAAGATGCACTTTTTGCATACAGATTGTGCTGGGAAAAATTTGGATGGGGTAGCCAGAAGGCAGATGACTTGTTACTTCCAGTTCTTAAGGAGTATAACAAACACGAGGTAATGTTCCCTCTCTTTGTCACCTTTTCTGCTATATATTGTCCTTTCCTCTTCCATCCTTTTTTTTGTGTATGCAAAAGAATTAATATTTCTACAATTTCTAACCTGTTTGTTGTATTTGTTTTATTGATTAAGACCCAACTGAGATTGGAAGCATTTTATTCTTTCAATGAGAGATTTGCAAAAATCCGTAGCAAGAGAATTAAAAAGGCTGTTAAAGGAATTACTGGGAATCAATTGTCAGAATTGACGGATGATACTAAGCAAGAAGCTTCTAACAGTAGAAAGAAAGGCAGAGTGAGCCCCCAAAAATCTAGTGATAAAGACGCAGAGAAACCACCAAAGAAGAAAAAAGAAAGTTTAGCTAAAAGTCAGAGCAAACAGTCCAGGAAAAGAAAGATTGGAAGTGATCCATCAGAGTTGGAGAATCCAAAAGCACCCTTGCTGGCAGAAAGAAAGCGAAGTACTAGAACAAAACCAAAAGGAGGTGATGGAGGGAGGGGGAGAGGTCGCGGGGCTGGAAGAGGAATGAGAAATGAAAGTCCTGGTTTTGAATTATCTGAAACAAGCTCCAGTGATGTGAATGCTGGCGATGAGCAGGAAATGCGTTATCATAAGTTTGAAGGTCCACAACAAGTACGCAAGGTAAGATTCAGCATTCTTCCTCTCATAAGAATTTGACTGAAGAGCTAGATTTACTGATTTATGATTGGGTGTCACTTGATTGATGTGAACTTCTGGTCGCATGTTCCGGTGTTACTATTTTGTAAGGAATGTTTGTCGGGTTTTGGGTGAATTGTCTCATTTCTGGTCTGATGAATTTGTACAAGTCTCTAATATTGCATTTAATGCTAATTCTTTCTCACACGAAATACACCCTATCCTATGAATTGAATCCCACTAATGAATTTTGAACTAGGATGTTTTTTTTTATTTGAGCCTGATAACTTCGGTTTGGGTCTTTCAGTATAATTATATTGTATTGTATATTCTCACAATTATGTGAGTCATGTAGATATCGCAATATAGCTGTGTTTGGAAGTGAAAACTTCAATTTGAATTGACTTGTAGTAATTGAGTGTGACCAATTAATTTTCCTTTATATAATCTTCACTGCTGTTTCATTTTGCAGTCAGGACGTTCTCGGAAACAAGTGAGTTACGTTCTTGATGACACTGATAATGAAGATACTGGCAAGTTGTTTGAGTATATTAATAAAAATGGCTCTAGTAAGGAAGTTGGCTGCAGAGGATCAACTTCGGCAGAGGGATGTGTAGACGTTGAAGAGGGTGCATGTGTAGATATTGCTGCTGGGTCAGATGAAAAGGGACGGCACGGTGGCATTGAGCATTCGATTGAGGAGGAAGCATGCAGAGATTACCTAGAAATAGGAGGTGGCTTTTGTATGGCTGAAGGGGAAGATGGTGACTCAGTTGTTAGCCCCAATGGAAGCTCTTTCGTTAAAGATGATCTTTCAAACGACTACTGTAAAGTGGGAGGCGGGTTTTGCATAGATGAAGATGAGGAGAGAGATGCTGCTTATATCCCTGATACAATGACCAGCGAGGAAAATCTTGATCTCATCCATAATTCTGGTAATGTGAACCAAGATGTAGGTTCAGTGCAATCACTTTCCAGTCCCAAGAGAGCAATGCTTGTGCATCAGGATGGAGGCAGGCCAAATAAAATCGATACAGAGCAGACTACGAATTATCAAACTGCTTCAAGTAAGGAAGGCTCCAAGGTCAATGTGCTTCTTCAGGAGAATGCCAAAGATGATACTTCGGCAATAGCTGTAGGAGTTCTAAAAGCCATGCCCTCTCTGAGAAGAAAGCGAAGGAAGGGATGAAAGCTGTATACTTAATAGGATTTCTTATATGATTTTGTTTTTGCAACTTTCCTTTTACTTAGGCAATTCAAGCAACTATTCCAATGTATAGATTTGCAATTCACATGAAGATAGCATAGAGGAGTTGAGGTGTAATTTCTTCTTTAATAGCTATTATATGTTCTTGGCAAGGTAATTATTTATACATATTACTGAATTCGTCATTGCATGTCTTTTTCTATTGGAGCCTAGTCCACTAGTATTGTATATAGTAATCTATACAGCAGATGGGAAATGGAAGGACCAACCGCTAGTTGGTGGATTTTGATTTTATAAGTAAAAGCAAATTGCAAGTTGAGCATGGTCAAGTTATTCTATTCTCATTATACTTTTGTCTGAGCTTGTTTGTAGTTGCTTAATGATTGCTGATCCCACTAGTACATCCTGGATGAATATATATTATTGTTGCATACTGGACTATATATACATACTACTAGCCTGACCTCAGAGAAACCAGTTGATGTAGAGATAGGGAAAACATGGCAGTTTTGTCTTGTCTACCATTTGCAGCAATGATAGTGGTGGAGTGCACAGATGTGGGTGTATTCATTCTCAGCAAAGCCGCTGTGAGCAGCGGAATGAGCAGCTCTGTTTTGGTTGTCTATTACAACACTGTTGCCGCCCTCCTCCTGCTTCCCTACTACATCTTCCGCTTCTGCAGGTACTTAGTTTTCCCATTTCACCATTGTTGGTGAATACCTCCTCCCAGGTTCTTAAATCTTGTTTGTTATGTAGAAATCAGCAAGCTCCTCTCAGATTTCCCCTCCTCTGCAGATTCTTCCTCCTTGCGGTAATCGGGTAATTTAGTCACACTCTCGATGTCTAGAGCAACTGTGTTTTGCTTGGCATAATAGAGAAAGATACATGTATATTTTGCAGGACCACAGGTCAAATAATGGCGTTCACAGCTGTACATTATAGCTCTCCTACACTCATATCTGCCATGGGCAATCTTCTCCCTATCTTTACTTTCTTGCTTGCTGTCATTTTTGGGTAGGCAGATATTTCTCTCTTTTGGCTTTGACTTCTGATATTTTGTTATTGACATAATATCTCTTCAATACACTTCTATTTTCCTGGTTGCTTCCATTGTTTTTCTTGATCAACTCTCTTCTGAACTTGTCGTCAGGATGGAAAAAGTTGATTTGAAAAGGTTAAGCACACATGCCAAAATACTGGGCACCATTGTTTCAGTCTGTCTTGCATTCTCACCAATCCTTTATCAGGGACGTCAAGTACTGCTTACTTCGTCAATATCTACATCCCCTCACCAATCACTTCTTTCACAGCAACCACACTGGGTCTTGGGAGGTATTTTAGCTGCTCTGGCTGTTCTTATGGGTTCTATATGGAACATTGCTCAGGTACCCATATTCGAACCTTAAATGTCATGTTCCTCTTCACCAGGCATGTTATCTGAATCAAATAGTAACAACAATAGGACAGACAGATCTTAATTCTGGCGGTATCTCTTTTTCAGAAAGTCAACGTGGAGGAGTATCCAGATGAAATGGTCATTGTCTTCTTCTACACCTTGTTTGTGGCTGTCCAGTCTGCAATTTACTCTCTGATTGCTGAAAGAGATATCAAAGCATGGAAATTGACGCCCGGGATACAGATAACTGCCGTAGTGTACACTGTAAGAAAAAGCCTCAACTCTTGGTTCAGCTGATTTAATCATACATGTTTCTAAGAACGTGTTGTATCCTTTTTAGGCTATATTTGCGAGTTTGTTCCGAATTGGAGTTCATACATGGTGTTTGCGCTGTAAAGGTCCTCTTTATGTATCAGCATTTAAGCCGCTGGGTATTGCAGTTGCAGCTATAATGTCACTTGTGTTCCTTGGCGAAAGTCTACACCTTGGAAGGTAGGGTACCTCTACTGAACAAATGTACATAAATAAATACAATTAAGGCATTTGACCATACTGATCATGGCGTGATATGTTTTTGGATGGTGCAGTTTGATTGGATATTTTGTAATAGCGCTTGGATTTTATACCATGATGTGGGGACAAGTTAAGGAAAAGATCAATGGAGTCGGCAGCTTCAAATATAACCACAACACTCCTCTCTTACAGACCA
>JAYMTS010000526.1:0-10471 GCA_036898005.1 Geranium phaeum
CCTCCCACTCCTTGTGGTGAGTCTAAGTGATGATGGTAATTATATCCGCAAGGAACCCAATCCAACCAACCAACCAGCACACATACATCACTACACGGCCCGCGAAAGCTCAAGAAGAAGAGAAATGTCGCCTTTCAATCTCAAGATTGCGCCTTCATTTCTGGCGTCACCACCTACCTCTCGCCATTCTCTTCGCCGTCCGCCTCGCGATTTTAGTTTTAGTTCCGTGAAGAATCTGGTGCTCTCTGGAACTCTCGCGATCGGATTAGCCCTCTCAGGCCAGTACTCCATTTAATCCATCAATTCTAGATTCGGCGAGTCAATTGCGATTTGTTTGTTGTTGTAGGGGTTGAATTCGCAGAAGCAAAAGTTGGGGTCAACAAGCCGGAATTGCTTCCTAAAGAGTACACCACTGTGATTGATGTTGCTGGCTTCCTCTCTGATGGCCAGGTTTGACTCTTTCTCCCTTCTCAAAATGGTTCAGTTCAGGTCATCACCTTATTACTTGATTGTGTTTGCTGTTGATTATAGCTCATTATTCTCAACATTGTAACACTGATGATATGCTATAACTCGCTGCCCTTTTCATCTAGTTAATTATTTAACTCGACAATAACAGAGTTCACAAATTTACAGCCTTAGAGGCACGTTTCCTCTAATTCGTTGTTTACTTTTATAGTGTTAAGCTCCCATGAAGGAGATATGTTCATTGTCATATTCACTTTCTTAGCTAGATTTTCTTGAACCTATGTCACCCTGAAGAAATTATAATTATATCTGAAGTGGGTTGTGCAATGTTGATACGATGTTGAAATTATAATTTTATCCTATTAGTGTAATAATGCAATAGTTTTATTGTATGGTTATTTTACAGGAGCAGAGACTTACACGGGAAATTGCTAACATTGAAAAGGATACTGGATTTAAACTCAGAGTTCTAGCCCAGAACTATCCCGATACACCAGGTATGTTTTGTGCTTACATTTGTTAACAGTTACAAGTTGACCCGTATCGTGATCTAATTGTTGTAGCTTTGCAAATAACTTAAGAGCATAACACGTGATGCATTTTAGCTACTGGATTGTTTTTTCAGGGTTGGCAATTAGAGATTTCTGGCAAGTGGATGATAGAACTATCGTCTTTGTAGCTGACCCGAACTTTGGTGAGCAATCAAAACCTACTTGCATCTTTTAACATTACTGTCTATGGATGATTGATACACAATGTCCTCTTCAACTAGGAAATATAATAAACTTCAACGTGGGGGCTTCAGTTGATTTAGACATTCCACGCAGCTTCTGGAGCCGTCTGGCTGGGAAATACGGAAATATGTTTTACTGGAAAGAGATGGTGAAGTTTCCTTGTCACCTTCTCTCTGTTCTCGTTATTTCTGTCAGGTAATAGCTTTTCACGGTATCTAGTGTGTTATTCAGGGGGAAGATGCATCTATTGAGAGCGCGGTTATGGCAATATCTAATTGCTTGCGAGAGCCTGTGGGATCAAACAACTGCTCTGAGGTAAAGTAATTATTTGCTACAGACACGAAAGGTTTATGTTGACTACAATGCATGTTCTTACTAAACACAAGTCATGAATGTATATGAATCCGTTGTTAAGCATTATGTACAGAATTTGCACAACCAATTAGATCATTGCAGACAGTTTTATGTATGGATATATTATTAAGCATTACAGGTTTTCAAGTTTGCGAAATACAATTTTTTTTAGACTATTCACACAACAATGATAAAATGTCATTTGACAAGTGTAGATTATATTTTGGATTCAAATCAGAACGAACAATTTGAGTAATTGCACAGATTGTCCATAAGTAGAATTCTTACAGACAGAAGACATGATGTAGACCAAACAAGCAGCCAAGTCAAGTACAAACCCATCCATCATTGTGACAAAAACATAACAGAAATAAAATTTTCCTCCATAGTTCAGTTAATTAGCATGAAAACGAGGCAACATAACTACACTAACTAATCAACAAGTGAACCAAATCAAGTTTCTCAGAAATATTGCATGCATAAGCAGCTTAGGCAAGTACAGTGATCAATGCCATTTGACTACAACTTCATCATACAAAAACAAGATACTAGTCCTCATTAGTACTGTGAGGTAACTCACAGCCCTGTTCTATGATCTCGACATAGTTCAGAGCTTATATGGCAATGTCAGCTTCGGTGAGGAAGATCATTCCCATTCCTTTGAGGGCAGTGGTTGGCCTACTTCGCTTCCCTACATGCCTTTCACGAGATCAACCCACAGGAGCACCAACAGATTACTAGAAACTTAAGTTTATTATATCATATAAATGGAGCGAAAGCGGATCAAAACAGGGGAAAAAGATGGAAGATGGAGGACAAGCAATATGAAAGAAAATAAGCATCATCTTTCTATCACGCTATCTTACAAATGATGTACTGCAGCTCGTGTGGTTTACAAGGAATTGCGAGGGCGCCCTCCTGGGAGAAGCCGAACTCCTCTTCAGCTTGCTTTAGCAATTCCTGGAACTCTGGATTGTTGAGACAACCCAGATCAACGACAAACCTCTCCGGCTTCCAGCCTCGGGTTGCAATTACCACAAAGTGCCCCTCCTTCACCCTCTTAGAGTGTGAGAGGCTTGCTTGTAGCTTTTCCACAAATGATCGTACATATCCGCTGCTTCCCTTCTTCATTCTCTCACAGTTTCTAGCTCTAGCCATACACTCAGATTGTTGAAAGTCTTATACTAGCACTGTCTATATATATACAAGTATTGCACTCAATATATTTGGAAGAATGGCAGGTGTGATACTAGGAAGGTACTGAAAAAGAGCTTTAATGGGGAAGCAGCAAGTGTTCCATCACTAGTCAATTATGAGATGCACTTTTTCCCTTCTTGGGAATGAATTTAAATGCACATTTAATCATTCATAGGGTTCTCAGAACACTTTAGACAAACGAGCGGAAATAACCTAGGAGTAAAGGCCTATCTCCTTCACTAGCCATTTCATATATGCACATGGGGTGTGTTTCTGAAGATAGAAATTGCCTTTGGAACCTATGGTAAATTAAGCTTGCATTTGTAAGCATTATGCACATGCAAGATAGAACACTTATAGTGCTGTTGCTGTGAGGCTGTCTATCCCATGTCCTGTGCATGTGGATCCATACCAGTTAGTGTTGGTTCATCAATGTGAGCATATGACTATGTTTGTCTGCGAAAAACATGTAATCACCATTTAGCCTGTTATGGAAGTGCTCTATGTTTTGAAGATTAACAATTAGCAGTAATACAAAGCAATCGGATACTGAAAGGGGATGATCGGAAAACTTATATAAGTGAGGAAAAAATGCAGAGAGCATAATTCAGTATTTGTGTACCTTCATCCATGTCCATGTCCATGGCCATGGCATAAACAATAAGATGATGCCTGTCCTTCGCTTCACATCCTCAGGCAGCTCCTTCACTGATGGGCCAGAATCATCATTCTCAAGAAGCGCTTACACTAACTGGTACCTTGTTCACAAGTAAGGATTGGCATGAATACCTTCCCAAAAAAAGGCAATATCATCACATGTCCTCCAGTACAAGCTACCTTCACTATGAGTTCACTAAAAGCCTACAAAGTTATCCTATAGATCACCGGAAAGAAAGGTCTGGCTGCGTTTCGTAAGTAACCATAAGCGAGTCAAATGTGTGTGCTGCAACTGCAAGCAATGTTGCACTTAAATGCTAAAATTGGTAAACATTTCCCAAAACTACTACCCTGCATATGTTTTGTTAATACACTACAAGTATGGTGCATCATTATTGTGCTATAGAGAAGAGCCAGAAGCTAAGTTTGAGTGGTAGCAAACCACTAAATTAATGAAGAACAAAATATACTTAGCCCGGCTGCTTTTATCCACAGTTTCCCACACTGGAAAGCAAAGGCTGAACATTGAGGAACACAGGGTAGTGTTAGATCTGTGGTTTTTTGTTTTCTGAAATCAATGCTAGTCTGAGAACATTTTGCTACAGAGGCAACTTTGCTCAAATAAAGGAACACTCCAAAAGACATAAAAAACCAAGAGTAAGAGTTTATGTAGGAAGTATCACATCCACAGTCTAGGTACTGCAAACATCTCCAGAGTAATTGCAGAGTTTAAATTTATGATTCAAGAAAGCACACTATGTAATGCATCTTCAGTACTCAAACTATAGCTTCATGCCATGGCTCGTGACAGCTTTCTAGTCTCATCAAAGCAGCCAAATGTTCATATGCAGCAGAACCTTAGTTATATAGGAAAAATCAAACATATTGTCAAGGGGCCGAATGCAGTTTTAACAGATCATTCTGATAGATGCAGGCCGCAGTACTAAGTTCATGACACACATACTAATAAACCAATTTCATTTCAATATCTTCCATAATTAGAGAAATTGAAACAGGAAATGCAGATTCAACAAATACCCAATATGCAAAATTCATTATTTAGCAAGCTAGTCTCAGCTTCAAAGTGTATCAAATGAAGCAGTAAAATCGATATATAGATAAAAAGGGACTATACACTAGAAATGTGTGTTAACACATTGATCATCATCAAATCAAGCCGTTTGTTTACGCTGGAACCCGGAGCCGGGATCATCAGTGGAAGGGGAAACATGGAGAGCGGTGACCACCGCAGAAGGCGGACCGCGGCGGCACCTCTGCTCCATCTCGTTCACCGAGTCAGGGTTACCAGAAAACAGAGCCTCCACTGACCCATCTCTCCGGTTCCGAACCCAGCCGTTGAGGCCCAGCTGCTTGGCGTTCTCCACCGTCCAGTTCCGGTAGAAAACGCCCTGCACTCGACCCTTCACCACAACCCTAACCTGCACACATCAAACTATAACTCACTACTCGCCGATTCTATGTAAAATCAATCGCTCCAAATCCAATCGTAATGAAACGCACCGTTTTGACGGAGGGTTGAGAGGTAGCTTGCGGAGAAGCCATGGGAGATCGAAGAGAGTGGATCGAAAGAGGAAGAGGAACAGTGGGGACGAATCTAGGAGGAGGAAGAAGGTGGCTCCGTAGCTTCAATGAGGCAGCGATCACGAATCTGGTTCTGTGCATCACATTGCTTAGCATGGGCCTCAGTGCCTGCAAACCTGTGACTGAGATCGCCTTCGCCATTACAATTTAGTTACAGCTGATGATGAAGATAACGCCACCAAAATTACAAATGAAGACGAGACCGGACCATTATTGGGCCTAAAAGGCCCATCTCCTCATGCATCACCCCATCTCTCGACGCCTCATAAAAATGGGCTAGCTTTGTAAAATGGTCACTGTTATTCATTCCGTTATATTCTCTTAAACATTAAGATTGTTGAAGTAAGAGGCTCGTGTGTAAACAACTGTGAAAGAAAATAAACTCCACGTATACATGAAGTATAGAGGGAGAATTAGGTGAATCTCACGTTGAAACAATATAAAATTAAATGGTTGTATGTAAAGGAAATGGTCAGACCCAACTAATAAGTTTGAGTTTTTAATCGTGGAGCCCGACCCAATATGTACAGCACAATCTTACGAAGATTGGCATATTGGAATGGTGGAGAACGCTCGATCTGAGTAGCAAATCAATGTCAGAGATAAGGTTGTTGAGGGAAGCAAAAGCCGTGTTGAGGTCGTTCTACAAGTGAAGCTTCTTGACAGAGGTTCAGTTCTGATCTGGTTGGGTCATTTCTCGAACCGTGAACAACCCTACTGAAGGTGAGAGAAAGATAGAGAGGGGAGAGCAGGATGGAATGCTTTGAAAATTTAAAAGGTTATTTTAATCTTTTCAATCAAATTATAAAAAAATCATAAATCAATAATTAACAAACTTAACAACGTGAAAATTTTGTAATTTTATAATACCTTAATGACAGTTTTATATCTGAATATAATTATGTATAAACTGAAATATGTATTAAAGTAATATTTCCTTTCAAATTGATTTTACTCAATTTGAATGAGTTGACAAACTTAAGCTCGTGTTAAATCCATGACTTCATTTGCTTTGCTTTTTTGTTTAATATTAAATATATTAACATATTTTTAAATTTAATAAAAATTCAATCGAATTTATAACATTGATCAAACGAGTTTAACTTTGAGTAAAATAAGACTTAGGTTTAATTTTAACAAGAATTGAATTAACTATTTAAAAACTCATTACCTTTTTGAAATAACCGTCTAGGGCCTAAATCATTTCTCAAAACAATAACCAAAACTTGGTGTCATTAGAAATATAACCCATTCTCTATTTTATATATATCTCGTTGTATTGTATTTATACATGCAAGAGGTAATGTTTCTGGTTTTGAAACCACTCTAAACTTCCACGATATTGACTGTACATCTACTACAATATATCCATGATATAAAATGTCTAATCATAGCAGATTATTTGAAAATAAAATTCCCTTCAGGCATGTCACAATTTAATTTCCTAAAATTTGCCAAATCGTGAACTCGAAGAAACGAAAATTTCAGAGCATGGAAGAGACGTAATCTAATAGGTGACAAGGCCATGGGACGTGATGAGTCATGACAGTGTTGAGAAAAAGTGGCGTGCGGTTTCAAACTCCACCACGCCTCCACGTGTGCGTGACGTGGATTGGGCCCCACCACTGTCTGGTCTCTGCCACCAAACCCAAAACCAAACTCACTTTTTCAAACCACATATGACGTGTGACCATACATGACATGCTCCACGGCCATACATACATGACATGCGATACATCATCACCACTCACATAGTTTTGGGGTTGAGGCTGAGTCAGATATAGGTCACGTTTATTTATATGACTAGAAAATCATGTTGTGCGATAATGTCGGTTGCCCCTTGATTGGTAAGTAATAATTGTTTAATGTGTTAATCGACTTATTGTAGTAAGATATTATTTATTCGAAAAGGGTGGCATGATTCTTATTTAGAAATTAATAATTACACTACTTTCTATTTATTTACTATGACAAGTCACAAGTGTTATGAATTTCGGATTGCGGTGATATATCGGCCAGCAAATAAAAAAAGAAATCTAGCAAACTCGGGGAGATCTCGGGCTGATCGCAGCAAAACGAGTTTTGTAATAATAATAATAAATATATAATATATATGTATATATATAAAAACTAATATATATTATTTATTAAAGAAAAAAATTAAATTTTCAGAAAGAAAAAAAAGGACAAAATTAATTATATTTAATTATTTTTAAATATTTATTGCATTGGACCGGAGTAGACCGGATTTAATTAATTTAAACCGAATTAAATTAATTTAAACCGGATCAGATCAGAGTTAAATTGAAATTGGATGGTTTGACCAGCGTTGACCGAGATTTGGACCGATTTTTGCCATATCGTCTCGGATATATGGAAAATTCCGCGATATCACCGCGATCTGCCAAGATACATAACAACACTAGTCCCACCCGCTTTGACCGTAGAAATACATATATTTTAGAAAAATGCCATTAATAAAAGTTGAGAATGTTTTTTTTGACTTACAATGATAGGGTAAAATGATATTTTCTGGCGCACCTTATCAAAAGTAACAACTTATTGTCACCATATATAATATTATAATAATGTGATCATCATTTTTGATAACCACAAATTGAAAGAGCATCTTATGTCAGTATAGAACTTGAAACTTGACCTCAGAATGTGCAGTGTGAACAATTTCCAAAACCAGTGCAAAGTGTAAATGATCATTTAACAATAATATGCAGAAAGCATAACCATGATGTTAAGGTTGGTGATGGAACAACTGAGAGCATGGCTTCTATTTAAACAATGACTATCTCCCAATCTAAGAAACCAAACAAGAGCATCAACAACTTCTCTGTCTCCATACTAAGATCTTTTAATTTCTATTCTACTCAGCATATCTCTAACCAGTTAGGGAGGCATTTCATGGATCAGTCAATCTCAGGGTAGACTTATCTTGCTTGTTCAGAGTACACGAGATCGCCCTGCTCGTCATCACTGCTGATCCAGCCATAGCAAGGTCGACGACTTGGCCTTGGCACGTCTGGGGTCAAGCACAGTTTGTCCTGAGGTGCTGCATTCCTCAAAGGGCGTGGTTTCTTTGGGAGGGAACAAGTTGGACGGGATTGTACTTGTGTGTCTTGCACTTTAAGCTTCTCGTGAGGTGCATCGCCCTCCATTGAGCTTGGAGTGTCCATGCACGGTGGCGGGTAAGCGGGCAAGGCTTCAACTTCCATAACGTGTTGGGAACTGCTGTCGTGCTCTTCAACCTCCTCCTCATCATCATCCTCCTCATCATCATCCTTCAGAATGCGTGTAATGATACCATATTAGACACACATAAAGCAAATAGGTTTTCTTGATACGAGAAAATGGGCAAATTCAAAAACTACAACGTCATATAATAATGAGTCTGACAATGCAACAGGGAGGATCAGCCCGAAACAGTTTATATAGACACTAAACCCTACTCACTTGATCAGTCTTATACAGAAGCACTTGACAGAATGTAGAGCTGCGACAAGGTAACACTAGAAACAGCCAATATAAAAAGCTATGTTTTGCTTCTGAACTTGTATATTCAAAACTTGGTTTTATATTTTTATCAAATGTATCGCGACAATGATATCAATTTCTAACTGCTTTAATTAAAAATTAATATGGTCATTTCGTATTTTTTATCAGGTCATGGAGAAAGAATTTCATAAGAAAATCAAGAGGATACTAATCATTCTGAAGAGGTTAGTGCACATGATAAGAAGCCCAATTGTTCTATGTGACAAGTAGTATTAGTTTGATGGAATTATCAGCAATGATCCCAAACCATGAGCTAATATCCCATTTTATTCGTGTCCCAAAGACAAGATTTTGAAGAGAGACATAGTGCACATACTTGTATCATCTCCGGATATGATATAACTGTCCTATTAACAGAACCTTTTTCTAATTGTATGGTTCTAAATTGTAGTGACTATTTGTGATTTATATGATCAATGCACAAAGAAAAAAAATGTTGAAAAACCTCACTGACTTATCTCTGGTTCCCAGATCAACTACTACCTCATAGCAAATAAATTATGCTACAAAATGAGCTTTCAGCGGATGCACATATCTAAAGCATATAATCACTCATGTTACAGGGGGGAATTGTCAAAAACCAACCACAGTATACTTGTACTAAACTTACAACTTGAGTATTTTATCAACGGCATATCTAACATGCATTCTGTACATGATTATTTCAAGATACAGAATACTATAATACAACATTACCGAAAGCCAAACAGCAACCTAAGCCATAAATTTTTGTGGGCAAGTCAAAGTGCAAATTTGGTGCTATAGAGAAGTATGACAAATTGTGTTAGCTCACAAAATATTCTATTAAAAATGTGAACACCAAATGCTAGTGTAGCTAAATAAGTAGCTGTAGAGTGACGACAAGAGTAAAATACTCATTCATTTAGGGATTAAAAATGACAACCGGGTATGATTTATAAAATATAGGGAACGAGGTAACTCAGTCTGCGTATAGAAAATGTAGCAAGACACAGAGCATATTTAACGAGGAAAATATAATTGATATTTGAAAAGATCTTGTAGTACCTGGTAGATTTATTATTTATAGCTTGGACTTTTGATGAAAGAATATTGTTATGTACATTTACCTTTTTTCTCTCCAAATCTAATCTCACACCCAACAAGATTCAGCTTTGGTGTTACAAATCAGGACCCCATTAGACAGTACTTCCCAAGTAAGAAAATAATATAGAGCCCTACCAATTCATTTGATTATTAACTAGGAAAGTATAATGCAATTCTTATCCCCTCGCTAAGATTTTGTTTGATCCGATGAAGAGAAAAAACCCACCCGAGTAGTCACGTTCCCAAATCAGCAGCAAGGCAAAAACAAAACGATGTTGAAAGTCAACCATATTATACCGCCACTACAAAAGGATCGATCTTTTAAGAGAGTGTACGAAACACGACTCCTCTAAACAACACAGTATTCACATTCCACTCATTCACTTCATAAAAAGAGCACCATTGCTTCAAACAAAGAAACAACAAGTACCCATCATTTCGCCTCGGGTTTTAGTCAAAATAGTTTCACATTCCACATCCCATTTTCCTTTTTCTCATTTTTGGATTCCCCATTATTCCCAATTAGCCAAGCACATCACCAAATCGGCTTTAAATTTCTCACATGTCTACAATGCCTTACCTGTCATCATTGTACCATCCAAACAGTCCAAACAATCTCAAACTCACCATGGCATTATCATTTTGGGGCAGAAATTACCTTCACAGAAGATTCTTCTTCTTCAGCTTCAGCATCTTCATCATTCTCTTGCTCTTCGATCATGGTATCAATCACCAGCTTATAGGAACCTTCCTCAATAAAAGGCCACCCATCCTCTCCACCATAACTCTAATAAAACAAAACCCAACATCCACATTCAGACCTAGCA
>JAYMTS010000527.1:0-10471 GCA_036898005.1 Geranium phaeum
TAGAGAAAAATTTATTTTGTTTTTTGGATAATGGATAGAATTGAGATTGTATAAAAACTCACTGGGGAGAATGTTTTTTTTTATAATGTGCGGTAAACTTTAAAATAGTGACAAAATCATTGGGCCAGTGTAAGTTCGTTCTTTTGATTACACGCCTAGGCAAAGACAGGTGATGTGAACATGTGACGTACGCCCTTACTGATCTGTACAGATTGAATATAAGGGGATGTCAGTTAGGCAATAGTGTCATTACCTTGAGAATGCTTATACATCAAGTTGTCAATGTTATATACTCATGTAATTGTAATTACCTTGACAATGCTACTTACATCAAGTTGTCATTAGCTTGCAAGGAGGCAGTAAACTTGAAAATGCTTCTTACATCAAGTTGTCAATGTTATATACTTATGTACTTGTGGAGAAAATTGCAAGTATAAAATTCCATCTTGCAACAGAAGTTATCATTGAGAAAAAAGCAAAGGAAAGAAAACAAGACAATGAATAGGAATTCTAGTTTGTAATTTTTTGATAATTGAGGTATTGATCCACTTCAACAGAACAGCATTTTTTGTCTGGTGATGTCACTTCATTGCTTTGTTTTGTATACAGTATTTAAATTGACAAAAAGTTATTGTTTCTAGTTTGGACATATTTTATCATTGAGATACTGGGCCAGTAGGAGGATATTATTATTGAATGTCATTCACTATTTAACAGAAACTGTTCTGAAAATCCTTAACCTGCACCTGGATTTTTTCATGCGAATTTGGATATTTGCCTCTGTGTGCCTAATTGCTAGCAAATAAAATTTGTTTTTGAAGGCCATTAACCATTTGCGAATGGGAATCCCTTTTCCTTCTATTGGGTGGAATGAAAATGGGGTCATGCAAAGGGATGGTAATTTATACCCAAAAAGAGAAGTGATTCCCAATCCAAAAATGATCCAGACACAACCTTAGATCATTATAGCAGCTTTAGAACGCTTAAATACTTTTTAATTATTTATTTGTCTTTATTTTGTTCTAGGCATTATGGTGTCTGCATGACTACTCATTTTTATTCATTCATTCATGTGCAGGGTGGAGCTACTGAACAAATATCTCTTGATCCACTGACTAATAAGACCGGGGATGTCTGGCATGTCTTTCTCAAAGGCAATTTCAAAGATATGCTCTATGGCTACAGTTTTGATGGAAAGTTTTCTCCCGAAGAAGGACAATACTTCAATCATTCTCAGATACTATTGGATCCTTATGCAAAAGTTAGTTCCCTTCATGCCTCAATTTTGCTTATGTTCATCACAATTATTCGACTTGTTACCCAACTCCATAAAAGAAAGAAACAAAATTATAACTGTACATTCAGTTCCTCAGATTAGCTCTCATGTGAGTTGGATGCTAATATTTCCTTGCATTTGTCTAGGCAGTCATAAGCAGAGGGGAGTATGGAGTTCTGGGACCTGATGGTAATTGCTGGCCCCAAATGGCCTGCATGGTACCTTCTCCAAACAATGAGGTGCTCTATGCAAGCCTACAACTCATGGACACTTAAGTATATACTGTCTCATTATTTTGTGTTTTTCTTGCTTTTTGTTTATTCCTCTATACATAACTTCTTCAATGTCAGGCTTCTCAAGGTTGGATTTGTAAATGATGTTTAATGATTAACTGCACAATACGTCTGACTAATGTGTGCATTTGTAATAGTGTGATTTACAATGTGGTACTGGCTTTCTTGAAGGCATTTCCGTATAGCTTCTCCTTTTTATCTTAACCAATGTTTTTTTCAATCCATTCTCTTACTTTTTTTATGTGTTTAATTATTCTTGCTGATAAAAAAAATGTGTTTAATTATTCTCAATTTCTGACTAGCTTCTTTGTGTGTCAAACAATGGATGTTGTTGAAGTGTCTCTTACAATTGTGGATTTAGCCATCACTTGATATACTCGTTGAGCCCTCCACCTATTAGTTTAAAAATTTTGGTTGGAGTAAGTTTAATATGGTATTAGAACTTGGTTTGGTATTTGACCTTTTGACCCGTTTGTGCTTCCTCCCCATCATATGTTCTTGGTCCTTGTGTGAGGCATTTGTGTCATGCACGCAAGTGGGAGTGTTGAAATGTCCCACGTTGAATGAGTGTGGATTTGGTGACCGCTTAATATGCTAGACGAGCCCTCCACCTGATAGCTTAAGCCTTTGGATTGGAGTAAGGTTAAAAGATTCATTTCAAGCCATTCAAATGATCCTTGCATTTGCAGAATAACGCGTGTATCAGTCCATAAACATCGTTAATCCTTTGTGTTGTCCTTTTTCTGGCTGCTGATGTAGTTTTTTCCTCAAGGTCACCAGTCAATCTTTTAAATTAGTTATATGCCTGTCCTAAATCAAAAAACAGTTTAGCTAAAAGTTATTTTACTGATATTACAAGGCTGTGAAGTTTTAATGGTATCTTGTAGTCTGGGAGTAAAACTGCTCCTAGGAATGACAACAAATTTGTTTTAGGTACACTGGCTTCTAAATCTCACAAGCCCAATTATTACTAATTTTCTGAATCTCAAGTTCCCAACTTACTTATCCAATACTCCAATACACCAAAAGGTTCAGTGGGCGTTTAACCACCCATTATTGATTTCATTTTTGATACTGGATTTTAGATCCCAGCCTCCTCGTTCTATTTGCATCTGTATCCTTATTTATATTTAGAAATTGTAGATATTGTAATCTGGCTTGTGAAAACTGCATCTCCTTTATATACATCCCCCCTTTTTCAGTGGCTGGAAAATATGAACTACTGGGTATTCTTTTTTCAATTGATTTCAGGTTATCTGCTTTTGTCTCCTCCCTTTTCTGTTTTTTTTCAATGTTTTCATGAGTACCTTGTGCCTGTATTTTCTCATAGGTGGTGTATTTCCTAATCTGTTTCTGTTGAAGGAACTTAATTATAGATGAATAATACATAACACACGCATCATAGTCTTAAGTTTCCTTTTGCTATTATTTCAGTCTTTCTTAAACTCAATCCAACAATCATCCAACTATTTTTTTCTGTTTATTATTTTTAGTTTGACTGGGAAGGAGACTTACCGCTGAAATATCGGCAAAGGGATCTTATTGTATATGAAATGCATGTACGAGGTTTTACAAGGCATGAATCAAGTGGGGCTGAATTCCCTGGCACATACCTTGGTGTAGTTGAGAAGCTTGACCATTTGAAGGTATAGTTGGGAGCGCTTCAAGAATCTTTAAATTTGTACAGACTGCTTATTTTAACTATAAATTGAATAGTATAAGTAGCCTATGATCAAATTACACTGTACTTCAGTATTAGTTATCTTATTTAGATAAGATATTAGTAATCACTATAGCAATGATTTGACAGTCTTGCAATTCCTTGAAGATTATATTTCGAAGCATATTGTGGGCACTATGCCTACTATATTTGCTTTTGCATCACCTTCCAGACTTCCAGTTATGTTGCTAATATTATTCAAGACCGTCAAAAATATTCCTCACTTGCACATTATATTATTTCGTTGTACTATTATCGTCATAAAATAATGTGGTTATAACCTGTGGCACTAAGCTTCCTTCATTCATGTTGCAGGAACTTGGGGTGAACTGTATAGAATTAATGCCATGTCATGAATTCAATGAATTGGAATACTTCAGCTACAATTCTGTGTTGGGTGACTATAAGTAATGTTTCTACCTTAACTTAATAATAATGCTTTCTTTTATTTTTGTTCTCCTGACACCAACACATGTATTTGGAACTGGTATTTCAACAAAAAAATCACCTTAGATTCTTTTACTTTTGCAAAAAGGATGAAAAAGAAAACCAATCAATTTAAATGTGGAAGTAATATGAAGAATATGTCTCGACTTCTTTATGTTTGATTTGATAACTTTGGTAGCTACATGAAACAACATATTCATACATGACTTATATGCTATTAGTTTTTGTTCAGGATGAACTTTTGGGGGTATTCGACTATCAATTTCTTTTCCCCAATGATAAGATATTCATCTGCTGGCATACGTAATTGTGGACATGATGCTATAAATGAAGTCAAGTTTCTTGTTAAAGAAGCACATAAACGTGGAATCGAGGTGACATTTTGTTAGAATGTGATTTAGTGTTTCATTTTGACGTGTTTTTTCGATATTTGTTTCTTCTAATTCTACTGATTCAGGTGCTCATGGATGTTGTTTTCAACCACACAGCTGAAGGAAATGAGAATGGCCCAATTTTTTCTTTTAGAGGTGTTGATAACAGTGTGTACTACATGGTTGCACCTAAGGTATAGCTTTTGCAATTGTCACATGTTCCTGCCTTAAAAAAAGTTGAAAATGCTTTGGTGATAGATGAAATTAAGGATTTAAGCTGGTTATTTGATTTGAGACTTCTATAATATTTTAGGGGTGTAAAGAATTTAAAAAGGGGCGAGAGAGAATGTTGGAGCTAAAATGTACTTTTGGTTTGGGCATAATTTCTCTGTGATCAATCATTTCTTTAAGCCATCTGCTCCATTTCGGGTTTCAAATTATTGTAAAGCTTTAATATGTTTCTTGATTGTGTTATTCTAAGAGCTACTGTTTTACCTACTATTTAATGGTTTTACAGGGGGAGTTCTATAACTATTCAGGTTGTGGTAATACATTCAATTGCAACCATCCTGTTGTAAGACAGTTTATATTGGATTGTCTGAGGTACGTTTGACACCCTGAAGCATATTATTCCTTTCTCAAATTACTTTTTTTTATTTAACCTCTTTTAGTTTGAGCACATCTGAGTAAGTGTGCATTATTTATTCTATTTACCCATTATTAGCTATTATGTTGACATGGTATTTTAATGCTAAGTTAGAAGCTCCATATCTCTTAATTGCATCCCTGAATAAGAATATGTGTGTTTAATTTTTCTTTATCCGTGACAGATATTGGGTAACAGAAATGCATGTGGATGGCTTTCGCTTTGATCTTGCTTCTATCATGACCAGGGGTAGCAGGTCTTGCTGCATCTCTTTCAGTTATTCTGAAGACTTGCCAATCTACTCACTGGACTAATGTTTATTTTGGTCTTTCTGTTTCCTTCTTTCTACAGTCTCTGGGATGCAGCTAATGTATATGGAAACCCAATAGAAGGTGACTTGCTTACAATAGGCACCCCTCTTAGCATCCCTCCGCTAATTGACATGATGAGTAATGATCCAATACTTCGTGGAGTTAAGGTATTGTTAGTGATCTTTGTTGCTGTTGCCTTTCCCCCTCTCCCATTACTTTGTTTGTGAATTTTCAGCTTAGCATAATTTGTTGTTCAGTAAGTATTTACGAATATGAATATTTAAGTATCTTCTAAACAATAAGTCTCTCCTACTTTGATTTATCGAGTGAACATATGCAATGCCCACAAAGTAACGAGCTTACATATTCATATATGGCCAACACATATTGGTGTCACACACACAATTATATAATACTGTAATGGTTATAATTCTTGTAACAGTTTTTCTATCTCAATCACATGGCATCTCCTTTTTCCCCTTTCTACTTCCAGTTTTCTATTCCATAGTTATAAATTGTACTTTACCTCCAGTTTTATCATGTATATTTTGTTCCTGTAGGCTATACTTAAAATCATCTTAGTTTTGATTTTATTCATTTGTACTTTATGGTTATCCTAACCATTTCATGTTCTATTAATATATCAGATTATTTGCTGAACATTTTATTGTTCCTTGTCAAATAGCTTATAGCTGAAGCATGGGATGCTGGTGGCCTGTATCAAGTTGGAAAATTTCCTCACTGGGGTATTTGGTCTGAATGGAATGGAAAGGTTAGTGTGGGAATGGGTTATGGTCAATGGGAGATAGGGAGGGAAAGGATAAAAATGACAGGCTATCCATACCTTACAGTTATTGAATTAATTCCTTGCATATTTGTGCTCATAATAATCTCATAATTACAGGGAAAGAGCATATTTTGTTGATGACCTGTTTTTATAGTTGCATCAAAGTTTTCACCCTTCCTCAAGACATCATCTCACGAAAGTCATAGGGTTACGATATAGTAAAAAAGTTATAATTGTGGATGCTGGAATACAGTCTCTTCAACTTGCCAAATTTTAGAACATCATGTCTGTGGATCTGATCAGACTGTCTGTTTCTCTTTCACGTGACTATGCCTGTCTTACAGTGTCTTCTAGATGTCAAAATGGATGTAGTTGCAAGTTTAATTATTCACATGGTGCCCTTCAAGGCTTATATAAATTTGAATTAATTAGGACTTACATTCATATTTCCTTTTCTCATGAAATTTGTGTGAGGGTGCATGCTTATTCATTTAAAAGCAAGTTTATATCTTTTTTTCTCTTGATTCCAGTATCGTGATATTGTGCGGCTGTTCATCAAAGGCACAGATGGGTTTTCTGGGGCTTTTGCTGAATGTCTTTGTGGGAGCCCCAATTTATACCAGGTATGCTTTTTTTGTCTTTCTGAATCTCGTGACCGTCACTGTTTAAGTTTAGACTCAATAAGACTCCTGGCATACCTATATTGTGTTGGAATATTCTGTATTGTGCTACTGAATATGACTATTCAGTGCCATCTTTTACTGGTCAGGGAGGAGGAAGGAAACCATGGCACAGTATCAACTTTATATGTGCACATGATGGCTTTACTTTGGCTGATTTAGTGACCTACAACAACAAACATAATTTGGCGAATGGCGAAGACAATAATGATGGAGAAAGTCACAATAACAGCTGGAACTGTGGACAGGTAAACACTAGCTTTTGCTTTCAGATGCGGCAATTTGGTCTAGCATTGATGCTTGTATTACTATGTGATAAGGTCATCGCAATTTTCGTCCTCCTATTATTCAAGGTCTGTACAAACCACCAAAGTAGAAGGTAACTAGAAATGTTAAGAAGTAAGAACATTCTGATTGGTACTTCTATGCCATTTGAAAAGGAGTATTAGATAAACATGTTTTTATATAAGAGAAAGAAGGTAAGAGAGAATTCCTATTCAGCCGAATATATAATAGGAATATAAAGCAAATAAAATTAACTGAAAATCTAAGAAGTATTTACAGGTTATTTTCAATCATTTCATGTATATGTCTATAATTTAGGGATATGTGCTGATTTGAATTTGGTTGTACTCATTTGGTGGAAGTAAGACTTTTATTCACAACTCATCATTCTTTTTTGAAATCCATTATTTAGGAAGGTGAGTTTGCAAGCATTTCTGTGAAGAAGTTGAGGAAACGCCAAATGCGGAATTTCTTTCTCTGCTTAATGGTTTCCCAAGTAAGTTTTAACCTAATTCTTTTGTTTTGTCACATGTTTTTTCAGAACATAATGTTCTCTGCCGGCACTGGAAATGCTTGGTACATGATTAGCAGATACTAACAATTTCTTAGTGCCTGCTTGTAGTTATAATTCGTAGCAGTACTTATTTGTGATCCCAATCTCTTTTTAATCATTTGATATGCATATGGAGTGTTCAAAAATTTGAATATAACCATGGATTGATGAGGTCCCTATATTTTAGAGTGAGAAAAGTTTAGTTGATAAATGTTCTTCTGGAATTCCAACTTTCGACCTTAAACCAAGGTTCACATCCAGAAGTTGTCATCATTGATATGAAAACTTGAATTCATGTCAATTTTAATCATAATCATTAAAGTTTTTCTCTGTTCTTCGGTGGGATTAAACATTGTTGGTATTCCTGATAGACTGCGTTTTGACAAGTTTCTGGGTTGGGATCCTCATTCTAGGGTTTTTTCTTAAATTAGAGAAAACAAAGAAAATTTCATTACTTGGTCCTGGATCTCCGGTTGGGGTGATTTTCTAGTCGGTTTCATGTAATCCAAACTTCAAGACTGAGAATCTCATTCCCATTCTGTTTCTTGATTTCCGTTCCCAAGCAACAATCATTGGATTAACCTAAACATTACCTTCAGATCTTTGGATTGCAATAGCTCTATGTTTGTACTGCTACTGGCTGGTTCCTTCCATGGCCTTAAGCATATCTTTAGTCAGCCTGGCCTTCCGTGCTGAACTCTTCTTTATCTGCATGGACACTGCTTTAATGCAATTACATCAACATGCTGAGCTCTGCTTAATAAATATTCTTGTTAGTGTTGGCCTTGTATGAATATCCCAGTCATGGCATCTGACAGGTATGCTGAGGATAATTTATTGTGACCCTTATTATACGTGCCAGTGCCAAATCAATTAGGTTCTGCTTGAATGTCCACAGAGTTTCCGGGAATCACCTGCAAGACCCTTACACAAGCTTTTTATAGAATTGACATGGTTTGGAAACTGAAATGATACAAGCTTTTTATTGAATTGACTTGGTTTGGAAACTGAAATGAGGCAGTACTGCTTCAAAACTCGAGAGCTATGCATCCTAGTCATAATTGGATCTAATATATTTTCTCATTTCCTATTTCCTATTTCTACCTCCATTCCAAAATAAGTGGTCACTTTACCGAATTAGTTATTACAGAACGAGTGTCCACTTTCCTCTTGAGGAAGTAAATTATGCATGGGTTATCAATGATATCCTTGTATGCTATTACCTGATGAGTGACTTAGCAAGTGGGATCACTAACTTCACTAATCTTTAATTTTTGCCACAGATCAAACATGCCATTTATTTTTGGAATGACAGAAGTATGTGTTTTAAAGTCACAGTAACAACTAGAGGGATAAATCTCCACCATTGTAGCTACACAGATAAGCTGAAAATAAGGGCCCACTTTTATCTGCTCACTGACTATTCTCTTTATTCCAGGGTGTCCCAATGATGTACATGGGTGATGAATATGGCCACACGAAAGGGGGAAACAACAATACTTATTGCCATGATAATTATGTAATCATCTAAAACCTACTTTAATCAAGTCCAATGTTTTTGCTTCATAAATTGACTGTTAGCTTCTCTGCAGATCAACTACTTCCGCTGGGACAAGAAAGAAGAAGCCTCGTCAGATTTCTATAGATTTTGCTGCCTTATGACAAAGTTCAGGCAGTAAGTATCTCCCTCACGTTGCTGATGTTGCTTCGATCTCTTCTTTTATTCATGTCTGCGTATCTCTCTCATTTATATGAATGTGAATTATGTTGTTCCAGGGAATGTGAGTCACTAGGCTTACATGACTTCCCAACAGCAGAGAGGCTGCAGTGGCATGGCCATGCTCCTGGGTTGCCAGACTGGTCTGATACAAGCCGATTTGTGGCCTTCACCCTGGTACTCATCAATTCACTTATGTTACTTTCATGCTTAAATGATTTACTTCTTTGGTATACATACCAGCTGTGTTAATCTAGTCATACTTATTATATACGACCAATAATTAAGCATTAAAAGCTCTATGTATGGAAAGGAGAAACATGTTTCATATAACTCCATACCGAGACCCAGTTGTCAATATATGTTTAGCTGTCTTATTAATACAGATCAATTATCTGTCTGATGATTACTATTTGTTGTATGCATCCAGATAGATGCGGTGAAAAGAGAGATCTACATAGCGTTCAACACTAGTCATTTAGCAGTGACAGTGGCACTTCCAGAGCGGCCTGGGTACAGATGGGAGGCGCTGGTGGACACGAGCAAACCTGCGCCATACGACTTCCTCACTCCAGACCTCCCAAACAGGGATGTTGCAGTCAGACAATATGCCAACTTCCTCGATAGCAATCTGTACCCGATGCTTAGTTATTCTTCCATCATTCTATTCCTCTCGCCAGACGGAGACGATCTTCAAAACTCCCTCAAGTGAAATGGACCTACCACCCCTCAAAATAACCCATGTATAGTTTATATCAATGTAACTTAGGTGAGTGAAACATTATGTTAATAATCTATGAGCCGCTGCCGTGTAATAAGCCAGGTTATGGTATGGTTGGACTGTGTTGTGCATTCATTATGCATATTTTGCAAGAATAAAATTGAGATAATTACAAATTAGTATATTCGTTGAAATTTCATTATAAAATTAATCACTCAACTTTAATTTTTTGTTTGTCGATTCCCCAAATTATAGTTCGTTACACTTAGCCTCAGTTATGTTAAATCTAACAACAATATTTTTTAATAACCAAAATACCCCTCGCTATATAAATTTCAAATATTATTTCATAAATTTTAAAATACTATTTTACCACTCATTGAATAACATGTTTAACTTATAATTGAATGACATATTAATCTTTTCAAATAGATAAATTAAGTAAAATTAAAAAAAAATTATAAAATGACAAGTTTGTCCTTATCTTCAACCTTTCTCCAAACCCCCCCTCTCTCCATGATTTCTAAGTCTTCAACCTTTTTCAAATTTTTATTTGAGTTTAACAAATTCATGCCTGTGATTATCAATTTTTTTACTTAAATCCAATTTAAATGTAAACATGATAAAAAGCTGTAATTTATATTTTTAAAACAATAACTTAATT
>JAYMTS010000528.1:0-10465 GCA_036898005.1 Geranium phaeum
ATCTCACCGACAGGGGTAAGATTTTGGCAATATGTACTTACAAGCGTGACCTTTTATATCCTCTAAAAATAACTTTTTTTAAAACGAAATATTATTAATCGGCAAACTAACTCGTCATCATTCTCTAGCCCTTACAACTGAATTGTAATATATGTTAGAGAGTCTTCAATTGATTTATATTAATATTCCAGTATAGAGTCACATTTTAATCATGTTTTCACATTTAAGCTAAGGTAATGATTATGATAACATATTATACTTACATGAATGAGTGAAATAAACATAATGTAGTATGGAATAGAATGAAAAACTTATCAAATGTGTGGAGGTGAGAAAGAAAAATATAGAATAATAATACAAAGATTGAGGGAAAAAGAAATAAATAATACTCTGTGTACTGTGTCCATTGGAGTATTAATTTTACTGTGTTGTAAAAGTAGGTTCAGGGGGGCTGCTAGGCCATGACCAGACGTTAAAATTATGCTTACCAATCTGATTTAGCTTGTTCAGTTATTACTAGGAATTGGTTCGGCTCAAACTGGTTCAAAGTTAGTTTAAGGCCGGATCGGGACAAGATAATTGTTTTCAAAAACTTTTTTGCAAAAAAATCCAAATATTTAAGAAGTTTCTCATCCTTTTAAGTTTTTATAATTGAAATACGAGATTGTTTTATGAAAAGAATTACAGAAATTGGACATTAAAATATGACTTTTATATATTTGTGAATCTTAAATCTTTTCTATTACTTTTATATATCATAATTATGTATTTTTATTAAATAAATATATAAATTATTTAATATAAATTAGAAAAATAAAATCCTCCTAGTCCTTGCCTAGGCTCCTGCCCATGCCTTTGGAGGCCCTGGCCGATTGACTAACGATTTCTACAACAGTGTTAATTTACATTCTCGCCCAAAATAATTTTGAACAATACCTACATTGGTTAAAGTAATAAATTTGATTTGAATGTTTTTAAATTAATTGATTGAAAGAAAAATCTGCCAACTATATTAACTAACCGTAGAGTCAAAATCTAAAAGGTAATTACTTCCGCGTAATATTAGCGTTGACTATTACTAAAGTAATTGACGGGTTTTCGTTGAATCAAGAACAATTGGATCATATAATAAGTACTGGAGAATAGAGACGATAAATTTACTAGCCTAAATCAAAACCTTACTTCTGGGTTATTACAACTATTTGCATATATGTGACAAAATTAGACATTAAATGTTTTTTTTTTCCGGTGAGAGGTTTCTGGAATCTTTGGTATTAAATAGTTCCTTTATCATGTGACGAATAGTCAAGTGCTTGCTTGTTCTACAAAACGTGCCCTTATCTTTTGGTATCTTTTTTTCATGGCGGCTCAGAATCGGGCCAATAATCGCAAGCTGATTGATTAAATTCCTTTTTAATTTAAAATTTAAAAATAAATAAGTGAATAATAATATGGCCAACCCAACTTGCTTGTTTGACTTGCCTTATTCATTATTGTTCTCGTATATGTTTATTTAATTTTGGTGGATGAAATGTCCTTGTTTATGTGCAATTGATTAGTGTATTTTCTAAATTATTGAAGTTACTGATTGTTGTTGATTCATGCTGGATTTTGAACGACACTACCATAGGAATTTGTCACGATACCAACCTATTTAGAGAAATAAAAGATTGCAACTTCTTTGTTGTGGTATCAAAACTGCACCGTTTGGGTTAATTAGCTTAGCACGTGTCAAGCAGTATTGGGAAGGCTTAGTGTCGTCGTTTTGGGTCATCCTTGTCTGTGAGATCGTTGGTCTTCTTCACAACAAGGCGAGTGGTACCCAACCAGAGGTGGACGAAGATGAGCAGGAAGCGAAGCGAAGCAAAGCGAAGGATGTGGAGGACCGTGCGATGTAAGAATCGAGTTGGCTAGGGTTTGTTGGATCCTTTGTATAGTTATTTTAATTGTTGTTTTAGGATATTGAATATAATCTGAGTTGTGTGTAGTTGCCTCTTGAGTACCTCCTCCACCATTAAGGTGAGGTTGTAACAATTCTGATTATCAATCCATTATCAAGTTTTGGTTTACTCTATTGTTTCAATTATGCTTTCAGGTTATGAAAAAAAGAAAAAAGTTTATTGTGATGATTAATCAGGAACATAATTAGTATGAAATTTTAAATAAACAAATCAGTAACATTAATCAGTAACATAGCACTTCTCACGTAAAAATAAAGCCTGCTATTTCACCCAAGTTTTTGGTACATAAAAACAATTCAATAACGATAAATTAACAAAATTTTCGATAAGGATTGTTGAAGATCGATACTACCCAAGAACTCGACTACATACGAATGCAGTCCACTTGGTTTATTGCCTACTTTTTTTTATTTAACGCGTAAAATTAATAAGTGTGATTGGGTGAGACTTTCAATCGCATCTATAAATAACTAATTACTCTTAATTTAAGCCGATTTTACTATTCAACAAATTAGAGTTTGATATTATTACTCTTACGTGATTTTGTACGTTATCGTTTCAAATATTTAATACTGATGCACCCACTCCCAAGAGATGAGACCTTCTAAAAATCTAATAGTAATTATGCTACAACTTTGTATTGACTAATGAACAAATCTGGTCCTTTGAATTTAATGTAATTGTTTCGTGTAGATTGAGGACACTATACCATATGTCCTAACTCGAGCCGCCATTATTAATTATTAATGAAAGGGATGGTCCATCGAATTAATTAACTTTTTGAACCTTATTTCAATATACCCGAATTTTAGGGAAAAGTTTCCACGCTCAAATAAAAGGGTATCTAGCCAGCTAGTTGATATTGATTCAATAACTTAAAGTTTCTTGGATAAGCAATTAAAATCTTAGATTCTCAAACAAATAATGACATTATTAATAACGAAAATGATGTACAGTAAATAATTACATATGTGAAACTTTTAACTGGTGGTGGCCGTGACTCTGCATTATGCTAACTAGTTCGAGTTGATTGGTTTTTGAGATTAGCATAAATGTCAGTTTATACTATATTGTAGCAAGATTACAGGATTTCTCCACTCGTATGAAATAGAGATCGTGACTCTACGTAACGTTATAGGGGTCGAGCTGAATAACTCGGGAGGAATCATTAGCGAATGGTGTTGCGTATTATCATTAGAGGTGTTTTCTATTATATTACTCGTAATCAAATGACTTGTGAATTGATCAAGTTCGATTTAGCTAACAATAATTGCGATTTTGATGTTCGTCCAAAGTCGGGTTAGTTGCTATAACTAGTCAAATTCGTTTTTTTTTTTAAAAAAAAAACTACTGTAAAAAAATGTATTTATTAATTTTTAACCTTTTCTCAAAATACTTAATGATATAATTTTATTTAATCTAAAGGAATAACATTATTGCTGGTACAACACATAGACCAACCAATAATTCAACAGTTATTGCTCTAAAACAGTACGTATCATACTTATGAGCAATTAATTAACATTTGACTAACCACTCCCATTATGTGGATTATATTACTTTTCGTCTACATATGATTATTACCTCCAACTATACATCTTGTTATATAAAAATAAATTATGCATATATATATATATATATATATGTGTGTGTTTTATTTTAACTTTTGTATTGAGCTTTCCTCAAAAACAAACTTTTATATTGAGCAAACAAATCTGTGGGTATCATCAGTTCATTTACATTGCTGTAGAGTCCTGAAAAAAAAATTGCAGCTTCACAAAAAAATATACAAAATCACCAGTACAAGACTCAATTTATTTAATTATTTATGCTAACAAATAATGTGTTGGAAAGTAAAGCATAATATATTAGTAAAAAGAAGAATGGATATAAAGTGCTAAATCTGCTCTTAAACATAAAATGCTAAACCTGTTCCTTCATTGACTTTTACTACAGTCAACTCAAGCATCTAAATATTCCATAAAATATTCTTAAGTCTCAGTCTCATAGATAGTTGACAGTTGCATATAATCAGATGATTTCAGACCAATACTGTAAATACTAAATAATGTAATTTACATACATAATTAGCCACTGCTACACAAAACAACCATTTCTTGTGTATTCAGATAAACTCTACACCTTTAAACTTATTTTAACAATTAGAATAATTGTACACACCTGGTTGGTACCTAATTCCCTGTCATGCCAATTACTGGCTCCAGCAGCTAAAACAGATTGTTGATGATGATGAAGAAGAAGAAGAAACAAGCAAAATGACATACATGAAAACACAAATCCCTAACCATCCCGCCTCGGAAGCCATATCAGTCTGCTTCGTCTTTCTGGAGGACCTTTGATGGGTTCTCTGCGTGAAGAGGTTCTGCGTTTGGCGTCGGTTGCTCCTTTGATATGCTTCCAGTGCTGAGATTATTGATATCCTCTGGTTTACCATTTGATCTGGCCTCAGGACCCTCTGTCTCGGGGAGAATCATATCGGTTTCTTCTGGTTTGGCGCCCGAATGGATGTTCTTTACCTTGTTGGATTGGTTTCCGTTACCCAAACTAGGTTGGGCGGCCTTGTTAGGGCTGACAGCATCACGTGCTTCAGATTTATCACCCGACTTCCCATTTTGTTGCTCATCCGCCTTGTTCACAGGACCTGATTCTATTTGGAGAACTTCTCTTGCTTCAGTGCCAGGTGACGTGCCAAGTTGATCTGAACTCACATGAACGACCATATCGAGGCAGGCCGCACTGTTTTTCCTAGATTTAGTACCCGTCTCCTTATCCAGTGGAGCTGTGTTGTGGGTGGCAATTCTTCCAAGAGGCATGTCATGGTCATGCTGTCCCTCATATGTGGCAATAACTGTCTTTGGATCGTGAGATGCCCTCTCGACGTGTTTCTTGGCCGGGCATCCGGGGCTTGAGCACCTGTAGTAACTCCTGCACAATGTAAACCGAATTATAAAGATACATTCATAGAGTCACAACGATCAAGAACAGATACTTCCCGTGCCAGAACTTTGTTCTAAATATCCAATAAAACTGAGTTGCGTTGAGATTGTATGCATACCTCGGATTGGGATTCCCCTTCACAAGTTTCTGCCCATATTTACGCCAGCGGTATCCATCATTCACGCTATCAACCTCGCTCACAGTCTTAACAACGCGCTGCTCAGTGGTTGACCTATCCACTGACTTTGCATCAAGAATGTTTTTCTTGCTGTTAAAAGATTTCTCAAAGGTCAGACAAACATGAACATAAACATACATAGGTAAGATAACTTGGAAAAATCTACAACAGCTAAATCATTGACATACTGCCGTTTTGAGTCTGGAACATCGTTATTATCTATCTCATTTATCCTCCTATTTGATTGAGAAAGGACACTTTTTACATCATCACTTGTTGCAACAGGTAGGCGCTCCTTCTTAATAGGCGACTTGACGTCCACATTGAATAGTTTCTCTTGAATATCAGGTAAGACAAACAATAAGCATTTACTGCATCAACAAAGTAGTTGGAGAATACACTAAAAATTAACAAAGGTGTTACTTCCTTACCATTTGGACTGGTCACGGATGGCTCAGCCGATCTATCATTTACAATGGACACAACGAGGCCAACAGCTAGAGGGATGTTTGCTTGTGGTTTAGGGTGCTCATGCTGACCGAAGTAAACGGTATCTGTAATCTGCCCGTCATGTGAGCGTTCCACTTGCCTTTTGACCTGACAGTTTGGATACGTACATTTGTAATAGCTACGTATGTATTCATTTCCTTTAACATTTTTCTGCCCGTACTTCCTCCAGTTAAATCCATCATCTGATCCACGTACTACAGAGTGAATGCTACCTTCATGACATGACTGCAAGGGATGGACACTGCTATTAGGTGTTTGCGGTGCCTTCTTGGGTGTCACAGGGGGTGTCCTTCCTTCTTGACTAGGTACTAAAGCAAGTACACCAGTACACGAGGACTGTGATGCATTTTCTGGTTTAACTGAAGAAATGTGTCCTTTATCTGCTGATTGCAACACAGTGTCTGCATTATTAGACCCTTGCGAAGTCTTCTGAGATATGATAGATGGCGCACTCGCTTCTTTGCTAGATTCCGATCCTTGAATCTTCATATCATGGCTTTGTCCCTTCTCCAATTTCCCTGGTACAGCTACACTCACGACACCTTCACCGGAATTAACCATTGTAGCTGGTGAAGTTGGATTGGAGATGCACGAGCTCATTTCGTCACAGGGTGCTATGCTATTATCTTATCACTTCTAAATAAAGACAAGATGCAATTGCTTGAAACTGAAATTGACCATGAACTTGCAATAACGCCACATGTTGCCGGTTTCTCAAACCTGAAGAAAGACTTGTATTAGGTGACTGGTAATGCTTAAGAAGACCTTGCTAACAAAGAATTGGCCACTAGAAGCAACAATAGAGTGAAACATTCCATATAAGATAGTAACAAAAATAACAAATTTCCACCTCTCCTGTCAACGGGACAAATTTAGTATTTCATAAATAATCCGAGATTTCAATATTTATACCAAGCGATTCAGGATTCATGTGCTAAATCCTAAATGAAATGATCCAATAGAAAACCAAAAAATATCTTAAACTAGAAGCAGTATAGTCCTAATTCGGTATGTAGACTGTCTCACAGTCACATTATACCAAATTGTATCTCTTCGAATCGGTAGGTGCAAGAGTGAGTAAATTTAGTCAAGCCAAAACCTAACAAAAATTAAATGCAGAAATATACCAACTTCGCCCACAAACAACAAAAGACATAAAAGATCCATAAACTCCTAATTGCCATACAATTACCAGAACGACTGAAGTCGCAAACCTTACACGGTTCATACATATTCAAGTGTACGCCGATCCCTTCCTAAAAAATATACACCGTCCACTTGTTTTCCATTTCACTCACTTCTGCTTTAATTCTACTTAAACCCAATTATAACATGCCTCAAATATGTATACACGATGAATTATTCAACGAAAATTCTCAGAAAATTTCAATCAATCCCCTGATGCATGTAGTTAACAAGAACAATCAGATAGGTTCCCAAACAGAAACTTACCAAACCTAACAAATAGCAGCAATTCTGCTCACACGACTTCAAAAATCACTGTAAATTAACAATATTTACATTATTTTATTTCACAAACAGAAACAGAGGATCTATGCACAAAAATCCCCAATTCCCAGACATGTACTTTGCCACTTGTTTCCACTCACAGATCGGCCAGCAATACTATCGTACTGATTAACTCTCGTGAAATCCATTGGAATGAACCAGACCAGATTAACAGAATGACTGAAGCACAAAACCTTACATAGTTCATACATATTGAAGTATACGCCGATACCTTCCTACAAATATACACAATCCACTTGTTTTCCTATGTCACTCACTTAAGCTTTATTTTTACTTAACCCAATTATAACATGCCTATAATAAGTATACACAGTGAATTATTCACCGAAAATTATCAGAAAATTTCAATCAATCCCCAGATGCGTGTAGTTAACAAGAACAATCAGATAGGCTCCCAAAAAACCTATCCAACCCAACAAATAGCAGTAATTCTACTCACACAACTTCAAAAATCACTGCAAATTCAACAATATTTACTCATTTAAACTATGTTCTTCCACAGCCAAACAGAAACAGAAAATTATAACATGCCTCAAATATGCATACACATTGAATTACTCAACAAAAATTCTCAGAAAATTCCAATCAATTCCCGGATGAAATATTCAAACTTACCTAACCCAAAAAATAACACTAATTCTACTCACACAACTTCAAAAATCACTCAAAATTCAACAATATTTACTTATTCACACCATGTCCTTCCACACCCAAAACAAAATCAAACGATCTATCCCCCAAAAACCCCCAATTTCCCACAAACCCAACCCCTAACAAAGTCAACCGAATCAACCCCCCAAAAAACCCCTTAAATCAGCCAAATTTCCGAAAACCCAGAAACCAAAACATCACCAAACGCCACAGAACCAAACAATTCGAGAAAAAAACGCGAAAATGAGAATCAAAACCTCCATGGCCTGAGCTCGGCCCAGAAACCCTAGAAACGCAAATCCCTCCACCGCGAGCTCCCGCCGGAGACACGACCCCTCCGGCGCCGGAGCTCTTGCCGGCGGCGAGCCGAATCGAGCGATTCGCTGAGCTGAGACTCTGAAACTCGAAAAGCTCTCTCTGAGAGTTTCTGTGGAAAAATATAATTCTAATCCCCAAAAAAATCGAATTTTGAGAAGAAGAGAAAAAAGAGACAAGAGAGATCCGGTGCGGTCAAGCGCAGGGAAATCGATGACGTGTCTGTTTCTGATTGGTGGGATTCTGTGGGAAAAAGTCTAGTCCCAACGAGAGGAGTGATCTGGTGCGGTCAGGTACATGAGTTTGGTGACGTGTCTGTTTCTGATTAGTGGGTTTGGTGGTTTTTCGCTGACTTTGTGAAACGTTCGATGATGTGTTTGTTTATTTTATTACAGGTTTAACCTTGGAGTTTGTGTGCGTTTACTTTGGTTTGTGCCTTGGAAATATAAAAATAATAATTGTCTGTTTAATTTATTTTGTTTATTTATTGGTTGATTTGTTTTTTGATTACTGGTGCAAAGGGAATGTTGGTTTATTTTTCAATTATAATGGTTTTTATATAGTGGTGGTACTTGCTAGTGAGGATTTTGGTTGGTTACTTGGTTTGGGTTAGGTAGGTTCCGAACGTTTTTTTGTGATTAAAATGTCTTCTATTTTGGTTTTTAACATTAAAAATATATTTACATGTCCAAAAATGTCATGAGGAGGGTATTTTTATTTTCTTTATTCGTCGTACTTGTAATTCGGTGACACATTAGTTGACCAGTTATGTTTTGTTTCCTTAATTAAAAACTTGGTGAGGGTAATGTCTCACTATCAGTTGCTTTAATTTGATAGAGTAATGGTGAGTTCGTATTTTGATAAAAAAAAAAAAGGTATGTTTTTTCCAAAAAAGAAGAAGCATATTTACATGTTTGAGGTTGAATATAATATTTATAGATTAAAGAAGGGTACATAGTTTTTACTTTTTAGTATATTTATTACATCACTTTATGTTAGATTCTTATTTCATAAAAATAAAAACAATCTCTTAAAGTGTACAATAAAACAATTAAAGTGATTCTTTGTTTACAAAAGCGCCATTTCCACATTCATTTTTATTTATTAATAATTTTCATTTAAAAATAATAATTAACTCAGGATTATCGAGACTTACATTTTTTACATATCATCGCCTTATTTTAGATTCTCATTTTATAAAAATAAGTTACGAGAAGAATAATTTTTCAAGCTGCATAATGATCGAAACTTTAGCGAAACTATTGCTCTACCGAATCTTAAACATGTTTTTGTTCAATACTTCTAATTAATGCAGTGATCCTTTTGTAAAAAATATGATTTTTATACAAAAATCCCACCTTCATTTTAAGGCACCCTAAACATTTAGAATATGCATAATTCAACACAATAAATAATGACATAAGAGAGTTGAATTGAGATGCTCTTTGTATATGCTTTTCGGGTCATTTTTACTTCGAAGAGGTGGAGGTCATAAGTGTCAGAGAAACTTTGTTTTGGACATGGAAGCAATGATTGAGTTTGATTGTCTCGTGGTGATGGATTATGTCCAACAGGGGAAACAAGGAGGAAACGTGATAGGAAATATTATGTATGACTAGTCGCATACTCTCGGCTTCCGGATTAGATTTATCCATTGATTTTGCTCGTCGTTCATGTAATTAAGTGGTTCACGAATTGAACAAGTATGTTCTAACTAACAGTAGCTGAGATTATGACGCGGGGACTGTCCCAACATCTGTAGTTTCAGATGTTCGACTTGATGTCGGGTTAGTTATTATTTTTTTTTAAATAAAATTTGTATTTTCTTCACAAAAAAAAACTAATGGCTTAAAGTATTGTCAATAAAATAAGTGGTATCATTGAATGGGATAAAAAATCAACATTGTAATTAAGTCCACAAATTCATTGGAGCTGCTATAATGATATATATTAATGACTGATTGACCTTTTATAAAAGGAATTTAAATGTGAAAAACAGAAGGAAACTGTATTACAAAATATCCAATTATTCCTTTTATCACCTTCCCAAATTCAGTGTAAATATTTAAGTGATGATATTATAACAATTTTAATTCAATAACAATTAAAGACGTTTTTGTAATTCTATAATTTCTATTGATGGTTTAATATCTCAACTCTTATAACTTATCTGCATTTATGAATTTTTATCTCCCAAAAAAATATAACTGATAATTGGTTGAGTTGAGGAAATAAAAATTCTTTTATGTTAAATCTTGGATTTGAAAGAGATGTTTGGGAAAAAAAGAAAAAACCAATTGTGGCTGCTGGGATTCGAGCCCAGGTCTCCACGGCCACAAAGAGGAATTCTTACCAATAAACA
>JAYMTS010000529.1:0-10461 GCA_036898005.1 Geranium phaeum
GATTCTCACATCATATTGTATCTTATTTGCAGGAAGGTGGTTAACCAAAGAGCAAAATTAATACAAGGAATGAACCCTATGGGGGCTATAGTTCTATATCTTCGAGCCATAGTATTTTGGAGTCATAAATATCATGGCCATGATTCAGGCTGGCCATGATATTTACTATTTAATAACATAAGGTGAACTTCTAGCTACCTGGTTTGAGCGAAGATCTAATGTTGCCAAAAGAGGAAGCTCTCCTATCTCTGATGGTAATGTAGACAGCAGGTTATTCCTGAAATTGGAAGTAACAAATGACTGATCAATATCAGAAGCCAAACATTTGAATCAAAACAAAATTAAGAACTTATAAATGCCCCTAATAAACTTTGGAGATGCTTGAAGCAGTGAAAGAGATATGACCCCATGTATAACTCCACAAGGGAAGAGCAGCCAGAAATTGATGGCGGGATTGAGGAAACCCCTGCAAAATAGAACTTTTTTAAAAAGTGCAACGATGGTTTGGTTAAGAATTTGAAAGGTTATTCATTCATTCTTAATTCACTCACTGTTCTGGTGAATTTCAAGACGAATGAGCCGTGAGAGCCTTCCTATGCTCTCTGGTATACTACTGATGAAATTTTTTGCTGCAAAGATCATGAACACAATATCAAATTCTATTTATATGAAAAATACGAAATGGATATTAGTAACATCATAATCATATAGCCAAGTTAATGTTAGACAAACATTTCATTACATGCATTAAATTCTGTAAGCGAGGTCCATGATGCAATCATATTCTCGGAGAGTTGTGTTATCTTGTTTCCCTGGAACAGGTAAGAAACACATGAATGACTTCGAATGGAAACCACAGAAACATCAATTATTATTTGTTTTTAGTACAGAAAAAGCTAACAGCTACTACTTGCTGAATTAATGAATCTTGTTGCTACCTCTACATCCAGTTTTGCCATTTTACCACAGTTCGCTAGATCTTCTGGCAAGAGGGTAATAGAATTGTTCGATGCCTGGGGAATGAAACATCAAAGCTACATGTCATTACACAATTTAGTGACCGTGTTGTGGCTTCCCCACATTCAGCAATCCATAGTTAGGAAGTACCTTTAAATCTGATAAATTTTCACATCTTCCAAGTGAATTTGGGAGCTCCTGTAGCTTATTACTTGAGCAGTCGAGCCTGCAAACACGAAAAATGAGGCATGTACACTATTGCAAACTACAAATTATAACATGAAGAGATAAAAAGGACGTTCACCACCAAATGTACTGTAAACATGAAAAATGTAGGCATGTGCATCAACAACGGGGAAAGAAAGCCTACTTGACTAGAGCATTTGCCAATCCAATCTCGTCAGGTAGTTCCAGTAATGAATTAAAGGAAACATCTAGCGACTTTAACATATGAAGCCTGCAAATCAAATATTAAGACACATACCCATCACACTAAACACGAGGACAAAATCTGAAAAAAGCAACTTCAAGCAGTTAAAGAAGTTTAAAGAACTTACTCTCCTATAGCGGCTGGGAGGTGGGTAAGCTTATTGTGGCTAACATTCAACACCGTGAGCAGAGCCAAGTTTCTCAAATCCTCTTTTATCAATTCGATACTATTATGAGCCAAAATCAACTTTTGTAGATCCACAGCCTACCAATAAAAAAAAAATGAATCCATCCATACCCATGTCATCACAAGATAATCAACACTAGCAACCAGTTTGTATCTGACAAAGCAAATTCGTATTACCTCCCACCATTTGTCACCTTCCCCGGCCGTGTCCATAATCTGGTACACCTCATTGGGCACCTCGCTGCATAGAAACACAAAGCATCATTAGATGTGAGTATGCTATAGATCTTACAGCCACCACTTACCAATATGAATACTCATTGAATCTTCACTATAATGTAGAATTGTTCTCCATTTCACAAAAGTGGTAGCTATTAAAAATGAATTGAGCTCACAAGTAACTACTAGGACCACTAAACATAATATCCACTGTCCACTGATACTAAATATCTTTAACAATCAAATGTACTCATGCGAAACACTAAAATAAGAACTAATTCAGTCAATTAACAACAAACTAAGAAATGTTCATTACCACATGACACAAAATAGTTGCATTACAGTTAAATTCAAAAGAAGAGCCTTTTCTTCATTTTCTCGGTATCCAAACACAGTCACAAACATGGACTTGCCTGAGTGAGCGATTCGAAAGGTTGAGAGAGCCAGAGCTTCTCGCAGCTTTGATCACGCGCTCCATAGATTGATTCGTCGGAGTCACAAAGCAGATCAGAGGTTCGTAGATCTGAGAAGAGAGAGACGAAGAAGAAGAACCAGAGAATGGGAGAGAGAGGCCGAGGCCGGGCCCGGGCCCAGATCAAGTTGGGCTTTGGGCTTGACCATTGGCCCGGCCCAATAAGCAACCGATAGGTATAAAAGCTTCGTCGTTCCTCCTCCTCGAAACCCTAGCTACAGAAACCTCCTTCCCCTAAACCTGGTTCGTTCAATTTTCAGCTCCGGAAGCGATTTTTGGTGCTTTTGAGGACCAAAAAGAAGCTGATTTTGTGTTCGTTTGTGAATTTTTTAGGTTTGAGGCAGAGATGGTGATGAAGGAGAAGAGAGTGAACGTTTCCGGGAAGCCGAAGCACTCTCTGGACCCGAATCGAAAGGATGGGAAGAGCGATGCGCGTAGCGCTGCCACCGTGCGAAGGCTGAAGATGTACAACACTAGGCCGAAGCGGGACCGGGCCGGGAAGGTTTTGAAGCACGACCTTCAGTCACAGGACTTGCCAAATACTCGAATCCAACCCGATCGCCGATGGTTTGGTATGTGATGCCTCTCCAAGTCAATTATGCTCCCGCAATTAGTTTTTGTTGAAGAAACAATTAGGTAGAGCCGTAGAGGACAGTGTTTTTAAAATTATCTATATACCATATATTGAACACTCTGGATGCATTTAGCAGCCAGCAGGACTCGGTGTATGGAAGGAAGAAATCAAATCACAACATTTGAAAAGCAATACCAAATAAACCTTCAACCCCTAAGAAGAGTCGAACTCAAGATTTTTTAGAACACGTCCCTTTGACAAGCATAACAAGATACTAAAAAATAGATATTTTCTAAGAAAAATAAATGTCCTAAAAGAAAAAACAGATTGATGGTAAATAGTTTCATCTTACTTTGTGTCGTCAAAGTTTTCATTAGCCGCATCTTCCTTCTCCTTAGCTTCATTTTCCTGTTCTTCCATTAACTGCATAACATACAAGAAATGAGCTACTCACTTAGTTAACACTGAACAAGAAATACAAACACAATCATAGAAGAGTATATTCCTGTGATATAACATTATTACTAACCTGATGTTGAGCCAAGGCCTCAACCTGCTGTCGATATGCCTCAGTTGCAAAATCAGCATCCCAACCTGAAATCAACAATCATCAGGTAGGCTCAAGATAGGCACTGTGCAAAGACATGTAATGTATAAACTCAACACGCTTCTGCGAAGCTTTTAAAAAAACATGCTTCTGCAATCAATTGTCTTCCTGCCCAATTGGCACCACAGTGTCTGACCATTTATCTAAATGCATAGTGCATGTCAAAAAGATGGCATTTACAAGTGTGATCTACAAAGTTTTAAAACCGGTCCATAAAAAGACATACATGCAACATATAAAGAGAATTTCACTGTAAATTGGAAGGTTTAAAACCACCACAGCCAATATTTGAGAGAAATTTTAACAGGCTCATGTGAGATCCTAATTCCTCAAATCACACTAGTTGCAATTAACCTACAATAATAAGATGGCATCCAGAACATGGTATACTTACTTTCATATACAAGAGGTTCTTCATCATCGTCAATCTCAGCTTCCATCTCTTCCTTATATTTCTCAATACGGTCAAGCTCCCACTCTGTCTCTTCAAATCTTACTTGAGATTCTATTGCTGCCTTATCTATAATTGGATCCCATAATTCCAGAAAACGTATTGCATAGCGATCAATTGGACGCAGTTGATCCTCAAATGACAATATCTCCTGCCCCGCTGCAGCTGCTGCAGCAGCCATCTGTTTGACATCATCTAACATGTCAGCGTCATCTTCTTTTCCGGCAAAAATAAGCGCTCTTTCGTCATTAAGCTCAGTCTCATTGAAGTTTATCATACTATCTTTATTTGAGGTTGTGATTGCATCAACCAGATCTGCTGGTTCATCAGGTTTCATTTCATCTTCATTTACAAGCTCCTCGTCTTCCAGTCTCCCGATGGCTTCTTCTGTGAACTCCTGGTTGTCTACAGCCTCTTCTTCTTCAACTTTTTTCAGAGCCATGTAATCAGCTTCATCTTCTGCAGATTTCAGAGCAGCCTCCACATCTGCGGTAGACAAAGAAATATCAACTCCAGGAGTTGAACTTTTGTCCTTTTGTGTATTCTTACTGGGAAGATCTGTATGTCCAGAGAACAATTCTATGGGATCGAGCTTCTTGAAAAATTCAGTGTTATATCCTCCACTCTGGATAACTAGATCATCGAGAGCTCGCTTCTGATTTGCTTTTTTTAAGATGTTCTCTTCAATGGTGCACTCACTGATTAACCTATATATGTGCACTTCACGTGTTTGTCCTATCCGATGGCATCGATCTTGAGCTTGTTGATCCATAGCAGGGTTCCAATCACTATCATAAAAAATGACTGTATCTGCCCCCACTAGATTGATACCAACACCCCCACTTCGAGTTGACAAGATAAAGAGAAAATATTTGGGGTTTGAATTGAATCGCTGCATTAGTGTCTGCCTCTCCTCAGGTGGAGTAGATCCATCCAATCGCATATATGTATAACCATACAAATTAATGAAAGCCTCCAAGACATCCAGCATCTTGGTCATCTGAGTGAATATTAGTGCTCGATGACCCTCTGATTTCAATTTTCTGAGAAGAACTGCAAGCTCCTGCAACTTGCCACAATCAAACTGTATTAGTCGCCTGTCGGGGAAGTACACTTGCCTCCGGACAATTGCAGGTCTAATAGGTGACAGAAGAGGTAACAAATTTGCAGAGCATCTTTCTGTGTATGTTGGCTGCAGAAAGACAGATGTTTCAGTTTTACAACACCAGCAAGCAGGAGCTGGTGCACGTGCAGCTGGGATCACAAACATGAAACTTTCAACCAAGTCAATCATCCTCTGAAAGCGTTCCACTGGTGAAAGAACTATATCAGCAAGTTTAGATGAATACAAGGACAGAGAGTTAGCCTTTTGACGATGAATATCATAAACAGGATGCTTCACTGTGACAAGGTCCTTCAAAGTTGATGAATATATAGGTTTCTTCTGGCACCTCAATGAATTCCACCAAGCAATGGATGCTGCCCTTTCCTTCGCTTCCCTAAATCTCTCCTCCATGATCCCCTTTCGAATTTCATAAAAAATACTGCTCCCTTGCACCTTATTGTTACAATGTTTGAACCCATAACCAATTTCTTCTATATAGCTAAGGTCAGTGCGCTCTCTGATTAAACTAGAAGGTGTAGCAATAGACTGTACTTCTTCACTCTCCCAAGAAGTCATGTCAAAATCATGAGTAAACACAAGTCCAAGACCCCTTAAGTCTATGGTAGAAAATGGACCGGGCAAAAGCATCGAACAAACATTAGAACTCAGTTGGATATCAATACCTCTCATGTCATAAGAACTAACAATTGGCCGACCTTCAAATAAGTCAGGATGGTTGCAGACTTTACGAAGTTGCATTATCACACTAATCATTCCAAAAAAGTTGGTACTTGCTAGAGTAGCTTGAGTTTCAGAGCTAGCAATGAAGTCTTCATATAAGTTTCGTTGCCTCTTGGAAAGTCTACAGTATATCACATGTTCATGTTTCGAAGGAAGCTGCTTCTCCACATCCCTTTTCAATCGGCGTAGAATAAAAGGACGAAGGACATTGTGGAGGCGATCAACAACTTCTTTGTTTACTTTCTCTTGTCCCTCCACCATTCCTGATATTGGGTTACAGAACCAGTCTTTGAATTCTTGATGAGACTGAAAAACGTGGGGCATCAAGAAATGCATTAGAGACCAGAGTTCCATGAGGTCATTCTGCAATGGCGTACCTGTCAACAAAATACGCCGCTTCGAATTGAAGTTCAAAAGTGTCTGCCATCTTTGGGATTTCCAGTTTTTAATCAGATGGGCTTCATCCAAAATCAAGTATTTCCACTTTTTCCGTTTGAAAACCTTAGAATCTTGTATAACAAGCCTGTAAGTCGTTATACATACATGAAAAGAGTTTGGTTTCAGCCAACCCTGTCTCTTAAATTTGCGCTCCCTTGCACTCCCAAAATAGGTCAGAATTTTAAAAGCAGGACACCATTTAAGAAACTCAGTTTCCCAGTTAAGCATAACACTTGTTGGGACCACTATAAGATGAGGACCCCATATCCCCTTTTCACACGCCAGATGTGCAAGCAGAGCAATTGTCATAATTGTCTTCCCAAGCCCCATTTCATCCGCAAGAATCCCATTCAATCTTTTCTCATACATCGTAACAAGCCAATCCAAACCAATGTGTTGATATTCACGAAGAGGGAACTTGATAAGGAAAGGGAACTTTGTACGCACTTTAGTTGTAGAGAAGGTGTTGCCTGTTGGTTGTGCTGATCTTGCAGCAGCAGCTGCATCAGCAATTCTATTCTCACTATCACTATCTTCCACCGACTGATCTTCAGTTCCTGTTTCCTGGTCTCCTATAATATGCATTCCTGTCTGATGTTCAGTATTCTCATCCATGGAGACACCCACATGCTTCATATCAATATCTTCATTTTCTGGAGAGCTCTCAGGGTCCTCTGATACAGAGGACCCATATTCAGACTCATCGTCCATGATTCCGTTGCTGAAATCCTAATAAATGGAGGAAAAAATACAAAAAAAAATCAATATTTAATTTAAATACCTCAATTAATAAGGAAATGCAATGCTTCAACCTACCTTTCTGTACCTTGCAAGCAACTCCTCCACAGGAATTTCACTCTCTTTTTGCAGTAATGCAATCTGAAAATTTGCAGCTTGATTTAGCGGAACCCAAGATAAAATTAAAGCAGGGAACAGAGTTATAATGTCAGTTAAAGCATTGCAGCAAGATAACGTAAAATCATTTTAACAATAATAGAATATTAGTTGTCAATAGAACTGCTAAGGCCAAACTAGCTATTTCTTCACCTCATTCACAGGATCTTTTGAATCAGCTTTTTCCAGTTCCTCCTCTTCTGATAGTGTAGCTTCATCATCCTGTGCATGTGAGTTAATTAACACAACATAAGATCAAAAGGATATAACTCAATCATTAGCCACCAGTAATTATGCAACCTAATACAAACTAAGAAAGCGGATATGCAGAGCTCACCTAAGCATTGATAAAAATAGTATTGCAAATTTGTACGCACAGATAGATGATAAATTGCTTATGCACGGACGAAAAACTACTTCTGAATAGTACAATCCACCATTTGTTAAATAAACATTCAACACACGTGACAAAATACATTAAATGTTGAAATGCTAAATTATACTGAGAAAGTAAACCTATGATAGCTTACTATTCTTGTGATGTCTCAGCATCATCAAAAATTATCAAACAAATTATTCTCATGCATTTAATACTAAAAATAAGTACACTAGCACTATGAAAATGTTGTCAGGTCCAAAAGGTGAAACAGAAACAAAAAATTCTAGCAAAATAAAACATATAAATCTGAAGGAACTACTGATAAACTGCATAAAACTGCCATCACAGTTACTACTTATGAGAGACGCTGGCAATTTAATCAGATACAAGCATTCCCAAATATAAAGATGTCTAAAGAGCTACCAGCTTAGCAATATTAGATATTCAAACAATCCCATAATGAGTAAGAGACAGAAATGGTGCTTCCACACTGCATACCTTCTCGTCTGCAGTAGCAACAACAAAATCACCATCTTCCTACATGATTTGAGGTGTAATTTCAGTGAAGTCAATTGAATAGAATATGGCTAGTAATACAAACATATTATAGATTGGCAACAAGTACATTTTTGCTTGACTAACAAATCAAATTATGACAAATATCTAAGAGAACTTTCACAAAAAGTTTGGATTTGCACGTGCAAAACTTCTAAGTAACGGTTGATACTTGTACTTAGAGAAATCGACTATCATTTATATCTTTGGTGTCCATATCTGGTTCCTGACCATTCACTATCTCCATGTCTATATTACTAAATATACTAGTTTAAATACACTCATATGTATCTTTGACCATTTGTATTCAATACCACTATTCCTAAACTGTAAACCTTAAATAATAGGGGTCTGTATTATCCGCATGTACTTTTAAAAACAAAATTATGTGCATACCTATGTCAACAAAGGAATATAAGAATGTGTTTTAGTGTCAAAATATCTAGTGTGGGTGTAGAATTAAGCACAATTTCTTGTCACAAACTCAAAATACCTCAAACGTGCACATCAAAATATAAAAGGTGAAAGAATTAAGCCACACCTTTTCATCACTGAAGTCATACTGCAAATGCTCGTCACATAATTTTTTACATGTCTTTGACAAATCTTTAGATTCACATGACTTGATTTCTGGGAGAGAACTTCTGAATTTTAAAAGATCACCATTGCTTTTATCCTGTAGTTGGACCAATAATATTATGTTGAGCCATGCATTTGTTCTTCAATTCAATACCTAGAACAATAAACACATACAACTTACACAACGTCGACCACTGACAAGAGGTGAGCTGCCTTTGTCAATGTTACTGACAGTAGAAAGATCCATCCCATCCTCTACAAAATATTTTACCAACCCACATATAAGGCACTTTACATGATTCAAAAAGAAGTTCAATCATCAATCTCTTACCAGTATCATCATGCCTCCCTCCATGGCTAGGGTCACCACCATCTTCAACTTTTATTGGACTACTTCCTCTGCTCACTGAGAAAATTTTTGTTGATCAAAATTATCAAAAGAACAGATAGGGATGAAATAAAGCATCATCATCAAACTCTCTTTACCATTTTCATTCTCTTCTTCCCCTCTATGGATTAGTTTAGCACCGTCTTCACCCTTCTCTGGACTACATTCTCCAGTATCTGAGTAAAAAACCATTGATCAAAACTATCAAAAAACAAAGTGGAAAGAAAAAATCATGTTGCAGATGTTTACTCTCAATTTTCACTATTAATCTGCACTCAATTTACAAAATAAGGGGCAAATACATGTTTCACATTCAAGATGAATGATCGGTTCTCACCATTGTCATTACCTTCTCCACAAAATGGTCCAGTTTCAACATCAACTTTTACTGGACTACTTTCTCTGCTGACTGAGAAAACTCATGTTGATAAAAATTAGTGAAACAATACAAGAAAAAATGTAAAACCACATACACATACTATTTCTACTATAGAAGTTGAGCATCAACTAATGTATAGCATATGCATCAAATTAAGAGATGTTAAACACAACAACATACCTCTTTCCAAAGCATAACGTTTGAGTATCTCCTCAAGGGGAACATCTATTTCGTCATGCAGCGCAACCAATTCCTCTTGTCTTTCTTCTTTAGTTATAAGAGCCTCATCTTCCTCTAAAGTATGTTCATCATCTTCCTAGAACCACAACATCAAAATATAATCAACAAATAAAAAAATAATTCTAAGTGAATGCCAACGAAAAATGTGAGAAGAAAAAGGCACATAAGTATTGATCCTTCATGTGGCAACCTGACTTTCTACACCTACAGCTCTCTCAAATCTACCATATATCCCCTTGTTTTAAAGCTTCTTGTTGAGCAATAGATCATCTGTGCATCTTTTTCTAAAGCAAGCAAAAATGTTGCATCCTAAAGCTATGCTCAATGGAAGAGATTCAAACTTGCAACTCTTTAGGGAAATAATAAAATCTGAAGGGAGGCATCAATTTGGCAGAAATTTTATCAGTGTCAGGCTGTCAGCATCATCACCATTGTTTAGTTCGACAGGTTCATTGAATAGTCAAGTAACTTATATAACTTACTCCGCTATAATAGCATTACAAACTTGTTAGTCTAAAAGTTCCTCAAAGGCCGCTTTCAATAGCTCACAAGTGGTAATTGTTCCAAATGAACAACTTGACCAAGAACAGTGGTCAAGTAATAGTAAATAGATGGCCAAATGAGATTAAAAAGTTTTTCAGCAATATTGTGGCAAGAGAAGAAGAAAATAAGTTATGAATTTCACCATGTGCTTCCGGAAGTGTGCTACGCATATGCTACCTAGAAAAGCCCAAAACTTTATACTCCACTGCACTGGTATGCCATATAACCACTGTTTAAAAAGGCGTTCGTGAGGCGCGTCTCGAGGCGAGGCGGTGGAAAAAGGTGGTGAGGCGTACGCCTCACCCATGTACGGCGAGGCGGGCG
>JAYMTS010000530.1:0-10457 GCA_036898005.1 Geranium phaeum
GTGGTTTCTGGGAAGTGGCACGCACAAGACGTGAACCTGTCACAGCCATGCAATTAGGCCATGACATCGACCAGACAGGCGCGACTTTTTGCCAACCAATGTTTAAGGCATTAAAATGTATAACAGGAGGTCGTTTCATTAAATTAAATTAAATTACTTGTAGTGGCTGGGGTGTCACGTTATCCATTATTGTGTAGTTAAAAATATTTTACAATTTCATGCCACGATTTCAATGGTTCAACTTTCGGAAATGATCACATTATTTCAATTTGATGATAGTTTGAGGACTAATAGTTTGAGGACTAATTTAACATAACATTAGTTCAGGGACTGATTTGGTTGGTTTTTTGAAACTTTAATTGACGATTAGGTTATTATTATTCCAATGAAAAAGAAGAAGAAAAACATGAATCTACCGTAATCTTGCAACCCCAGTGGAGCATCCATCTCTTGCTGGTTTAACACATAGTGTTTCACATCGAAGTTTTGATGTCAAGTCATTCCAAACAATGGGTGCCGGTGTGTTAAGTAGATCCTCTTTTCTTTTCACATCTTTGTCTATAGTAAGAATTCCCAAATCTGAAAGCTGTTCAGTACCAAAGATTATGACTCGTTAGTAGGAAAAATGTACAAAACATGATGGATAAGAAATTACTGGGAGAGCTAAATATTTCTTTGCATTCATCAGGTATATTAATTAGTTACCCTACATGAGTAAGGGCAAGTGATGTTGCAACTTTGTCCATACAAGTTTTTGATGCCATTACACCCGGACCTTCAATTACAAATAATAATGATGATAAGGAAAAGAGTAACCGTATGGCAGAAAGATCTATAATCTTAGTGTAACAGATAAACCTGTAAAGGGAACTCCTTTAGCCTCTAGTAAGGATTGAAGTGTGCCATCTTCACCAATGCCTCCATGAACTACGCATAATATTAAATGAATCGTGTCAACTTTATAAATTCATTCATCTTCTATACATAAAATACGAGAAACTCTCTCCCTCTGTATGTGTGTGTCGCCATTTATTTTCATTAACAAGTATTTATAAGCAAATGAGGGGCTAACATTTGATCTTCAACGATAAATACATGACCTAATACCTGCAATAAAAACAGTTGCCTGAACTTCATTGGCAAGCTTTATCCATTGATCCAATGAAAACTTCTTAGGTATTTCATCAGCTATATCGAACCCCTCAAACCAATGGTGTTTCTCCAACCCATTAATGAGCTCATGCATCACATTGTTCCGTAAGTGAGAAGTAAGTGCAGCTCGAGCTGGCTCAAGTGCCTCTACACATGAAGCAAGAACTTCCTCAGTGGTATGTCTCAGCACAAGAGAATAACTGCATGCAAACACATTACACAGGAAAGAAACACAAAAAATAAAAAGCCAGCCTCGCAAAATAAATTAGGGAAATTCACTTATGATCATGCTCTAATATTAGTCTACATCACATGTAACTCATTCTACGTAAATGTTCAAACTGGTTAGGCACTTGAACTTGACCCCGTGGACCTGGGTTCAAGTCCCGCTGCAGTACCGAAAAATGTTCCAATGTAGTCCTTGAAGTATATAGATACGGTCCCACGCTTTGGATCTAGTTATGGGTCCGGAATACGTGTTGGCCGTGTCGCATTAGGTCTATCCGACCTTCAGGCTTCCAATTGTGAATAGTTGAGTTTGTCAGAGAGAACACCAATCTCTGGGTTCGTTGGAGAGAACTCTAATCTCCAATGTAACCTTTTTACTTAAAATATTCAATACTATACTCATGGTCATATTCAGGTATTTATAGCCTGTCAATGAAGCCTCTAAATAATAATCTAATTCAGCTAGAAGTACTAATGTCAATTCTAATCCCAAACTAACACAGTAATTAAAATGCCCCTTGGACTCGTATTCCTGGCGCTTGCCTAAATCATAGGCGTCATGAAGCTCAAAATCCCCGGGATCTTCCTACATGGCCTCCAACAAGAACAATCTTTTGCAACGAATAGGATTGTGTATTAGAGTTAGTATTATGCTCGGCCCATTAGGGTTATTATATTAGGCCGATTAGGATTTTGTGTATTAGGGTTTACTAGTTTGGTTTATATTTATATAGAGAACAACAGGAATATAAACCAAACTAGGAAACCTAATACACAAACCTAAACCCTAATGGGCCTAACATAATAACCCAAATTAACCCTCATTGACACAAATTATTTTACTTTTCTATGTCAAACTAATAGAAACGAATGGTTGTAATTCTTCTGATGTACACTTACGGTAATGACCACACTGTTCTGCACTTTGTGTCCACTTCTTTGTCTTCAGAGGGAGCAAGCAAACACGGGATTACTTCAAGCTGTAGAAACAAGAATTATCAATATCAGACATCAGTGTATTGCAATTCAGGCAGTGGCACACATGGAATTTTAGATATGAATGGTGTTTAATAGTAAAGAAAATAACCAAATATCATCTTCAGATAATTTGTTGACACATTACTACACATCTTCACACAGGAATCAGAATCGTAACATCTATGAGAAGCTGATTTTTGGAAGCCCACTTCTACAAATTCATTTGACTTACTGAACCAAGCTTCTATTAATTGAAAAGGTTGAATGAGTAACTAAGATTCTTTCAATGTACAATTCCAGGACATGTGTTCATCATGTTGAGGGAGAAATTAAATGCTTCTACATCAGAAATTGCACTGTCAAACTAACAATAAACATTTAACACAAGATATACTTACATCATTGCATGCTTGCAAATTGAGCCATACATTTGTCCCACTCATAAGAGATACTTGTCGCTCTGATGTGTCTCCACCAAATATGACAAAAACTTTACGGACACTTTCATTCAGCTTAGAGGATTTAGATCTTCCCCGCAGATGGTCTGATACAGTATTCAAGGATTCGAGGTAGGGAAAACGCAAGCAAGCATGATAAATAATGCTCCGTAGGATGTTGGAATGTGAAAATCCGACCTAGACATAGAGCATATATATTTAGAGATAATACAGTGGCATACAAAACTATTAGAAAGTACAATCCCTATCATGCTAAGAGCAAAAGTTATGAATGATTAGTAAGCCATGATTTCTTTACCTTTTTTTTCTTTGATAAGCTGAGAAATCTTATTGCACTAAGTAAGCCATGATTTCTATAACTGTTTATTTGAACTAATAGCATGAGGTGGTAATAAAAAGTGGTATCCGCCTTAAAGATAAGCAAGATATCCTTGGCATATTTCACAGGCACCAAACATGCTATAAAATTAGTAGGGATGCACTCATTAATAAAACTACCACAACTATCAGAGAGATTAAAATAAACAAGAACCTAAAGAAACTATTACCTTAGAAGCTTGCTGGAATAAAAAGCTGGTCTGCTCCATCCCACTAATCTAAAAACGTGTTACAGATTAATAATACATTAAAAATGAATGTATTATAATCAAACAGGCAGGGAAAGTTAACATCGTTCTCACCAAGTTGATGTCAGTAAACAAAATTGTTCCTGATGGAGTCTTCCCATACTTTCCTTGTGAAGAAGGCAACATATGAGAAGGCAAAAACCAGCCATCAATTCTAGCAAAATCTCGCAGACCAAGTTGTCGGAATAAAATAGATGCTCCTTCGCGAATACTTTCAATTACATCTAAAGGAAAGCGAGGTGGTGTATGATAAGCAACCTGCATAGTTACGCACAGACTTCAAAGGATTAGAAAGACAGACAGAAGCACACTTGAGATAACAAAATTTAATTTACACAGAATAATGTCTGAAGAATATGGCTTACCTGCTGTGTTGGGAGATATTTTCTTCGGTAGTTAAAAATGGCATCCTTTTCTCTTATATCTGTACTACCACGGAACTGAAGCTCCACCTGACCATTTTGGATAAAACATTAAATTGAAATAATCACAAACCAATGGTAATTGTAGACTGTATCCATATCCGTTTTAAAAGGTGAAGAGACAGTGTCAAGTACAAGATGACCCTGGTATTGGACATTTAGAGAGAGAGAAAATAAATATAGCTACTTGGAAAGTAATTGGAAATTACATCACCCAATAAGATAATATAACATTTGACTGGCATGAAGATTATGTGAATTTAGCAGCTTTGAAGCATCAACTCGACTGGCCAGGACTTGATATAAGTAAAAATTGCGCAATGAAGCAAAACAAAATGGCCATTTATAATTCTCATACCTCAGTCGGCAGTAGTACTACAGGATGGCAGTCCATACCAGAACCCACATCAAGCACAATGGCAGTAAATTCACTCCCTCCTTCAAGGAAAAGTTCAACAAGGACTTTATCATCAATTCCCTGCAAAGTAAAAGTTCAACAAGGACTTTTATAATCCCAGGTGCTGCTTAGCTCCTTTCTCATCAATTTATGTAATTTAGGTGTTCCAAAATAATTATACAATATATGATACTAATACATGAAGATTTTGCTCAATTATTAATGAGTCAAAATATAGTAAGTAAAAAGGGTCATAAAGCACCTCTAAAATAAGTTCCTTGGCTTTCTTAAGAGAATCAACAACACCATACGCAACAGTTACACCAATGCTTGATCCAGCTACAGTTGGTTTTACCTGGAGTAATATACAGGAGGTTCAGCAACTCAAGAATGACCATAGAAGGTACTCACAATCTATCCGCCATCACTTTTAAAGACCACAGTAGATAATCCTTACCACCACTTTCCCTGAATCAGTGTCCAGTTGATTCCTTACAAACCATTCTGATAGTTCAGATTCTTCTATTCCATTCCCCTGAATGGAATTTCAAATGCCAGTACAAGAATTTAAATTAATAGAGGTATAAAAATGAAAATAGTAACAGTCTGATAATTATAATTGCATAACTTAATAAGTTTTTGCCAAAACGCAAGCCATATACCAAGTCAATAACAATAAAAATCTATTATAACCAATAAATACGAAGGTCAAACAGGATATGTAAACTAAATACAAGATAGCGACCAAAACAACTAATAGGGGCTTCGTACATTTAAAGCATTTCATGTGTATTAAATGCGTAACTCGGAAGAAAAGATAGTTTCAAGCTATAACAGAATTGTGAAAGGAATAAAAATCACACAAGAATGAAACGGTGAAGAGAAAGAATATCTATGGCCAAAGATACAATCAATCATAAAAAATAGATTCTCGCTATCATCAACTAAATTAGGTCAATTCAAGCATTTTTAATAATTATTGATGAAAGTAACAGTAAGACTCTTAAAGTGGATATGATCAGTTCGGCGCACATTGAAGCTGGTTAAAATCTCAAGAAAAACTTCTCAAAATTTCAACAGAAACTCAGTTCAAAGTGTAAAGGGGCAACAGGATGACAAATATCATATGCATACATAGCTGAGAATAGTACCTGTACTAAGAAACTAGGTACAGTTACAAATCCATGTTTGCTGAGTTCCAACGAGGCATTGTACTGTCAATGATAATAAAATACAAATCGTTAGTCTTCTAACTGATGAAAAATAAGAAAGCATATCATGTGTAGATTGGCTATTATACCAACGAGCCCATCGAGAATCAGATTTGAGGTCATCAAACATTTCTGACCTCTAAGCTCAAAAAACTTATACCAATAGTTTATCTAAGGGACCAAAATATTAATGGATTTTCTTGCTTTTGAACCGTTCCAGTAAGTGCCAGTCCTTTATGGGACTTAGAATTTCATACCTGAACTTAGGGCTCAAATTCAGAACCTAGCGCTATAGATACAAACTATACATTTCATATGGCAGCTGAGAATCAATGATATAATTTTAGAATTCATAGTCTAAACAAAAGAGATCAAAATGAGACTTTCATTACCTTGTCAAATGCTTGGCGACACTCATTTGATCCTGTCCCTACGAAAGGAATTTTATATTTTTCCAACAGCTCCTGAAAAGTCCATATAAAATGAATTCATCTAAGTTCCACTCTATCACTTTAAGATTCAACAATAATATCCAGTTATTCAATTCCCAGGTGCTTGGCTTCATTAAGAATACTTGTACTGCACCTGAATGCCACCGTCTTCTCCAAATCGACCATGTATGACAGGGAATACTATGTCCACAGACTCAGCAAGGTGTTCTGCAAAGTCAGACAGAGACTGAAAACCTTGGGCAAGGCTGCAAAAACAGCCGTCCATCTTAGATTCTTCAAATTTCAGCCACGATGCTCGGGTAATGAATAAAAGTTTGGAAGGCTAGCATACCTTTCAAGCTTAAAATCAAAATCTGCAGGAGTGTTTGAGTATACCTGCAAGTTATATACAAAAACATCAAGACATCATAGTTCTGTCTCATGTATATATATATATATGCAATTAAGTAGTTATGGTATGAAGTAGTACTATAAAAACTAAACTAAATGCTACAAGTGATTCTGTAATACCTTGATGGACTGACATAAACTATTCCACAGTTCTACTATAAGATTCCAGACACAAACTTGGATAGCTTTCAAAGAGAAGAGGCTTATAAATTTTGCCCCATAGAAAACTAGCTTAACTGAAACAAATGTTTAAACAGACAGGTAGATTTGATTTGAAATCTATTCAGTTTTGTTTGGCTCGAACGGTAATTGTCAATCAGGGTAAATTAGGGTTATTGTAAGAGGCTCATTAGGGTTTAGGCATGTGTATTAGGGTTTTCTAGTTTGGTTTATATTTATGTTGTTAGACTCTTTTAAATGTGAGAGGATGTGCTAAAGTTGTAGCGCCTCAGGCCTCTTCACTTCGGTCTTTATATTCGGTCTACACCTCAATCTCTAGTACTGTATTCGGTGTTCACTTCGTTCTGGTCTCTGTATTCAGTCTTCAGCTCCGTCTCTGGTCTCTGTATTCGGTATTCATCTCAGAATCAGGATCTGGTCTGGACAATTAAACCGGTTCGACTAGTCCATCTTCTTCTTCGTCAATACTCGTGTTTCCCAATCGTTTCTCTCGCTAACATTCCTCGTCGGTCTCCGACGAACATCCATAAACGTACAAGGCCATTTCAAAGAAGATCAACAGCAAGTTATGTATCAATAAAAAACTCTTAGCCTTTCATTCCTCGATGCACTTATTGAGCTCGGCTTCATTCCGCAAGCAGGTGTGCACCGCCGCGCCGAACTCCGCCAACTCCTCCACCACGACGTGCCTTATGAAAACAACACATTTACATTACGAACTACGAACACAAAGTCAACTACGAATTCAAATTTGAAACCGCGGAAACCATGAAATTAACGAGAGAAAGAGCGTTAACCCGATTCCACGAGTACCTCTGTTGACGATTTCAACGGAAGTAGCAATTTCTCATATGAGTAAAGTTGAATTTGATGTTGCAGTGAAGCAAGAGTCGTCGATTAACGATTTTGACAACGGCGGCAAGAATTGGGGATTTTCTAGAGATGGGTGTGAAGCCTATGGTAACGAGAGCGCTTCAAGATGCTTTCTATGAACGGCATGCTTATGTTGCTCGAAAAAAATGGATTTTCTCCTCTTTGACCACCCAAATTTTGAGGACCATCACGAATTTGAGTCACCGAAGAAGAATATCAAGAACTCGCACCTCTTCGCCGCCAATTTCAACTCCCTCAGCGGCTCAACCACCCCGTCATAGGCTAATGCGACCATATGAAGGTCCTTGGCACCTGCTTTATCGGGGACAATATCGTTTGGAGCCCTCCACCAGGAGGTACCAATTCGTCGCCCAAAGGAAAAAAGTCACGGATTTTCATATCTCGGAGTCGTAGACGGGGGAGGACTTGACGACAGAGTCGGCAGAGTTAAAGAAGGGCTCGACGGGGATGCATGGCCAGTGTTTGTTGGTCGTGTGGTGAAGATGGCCAGCTCAGAGTGGCGGCACAGATGGGAGCTCGTCGTTGACGGAGACTCTGGCGAGCATAGAGTGTTCAAATCTCCACGAAGAAGACGGTGAAAAGTGTGGAATTGAATTGATTCAATATGGTCATTGTTCGTCCAGCCCCAAGGGCATATTGGTCTTTAAATTCTAACGGTATTAGAAAAAATTATAAAGAAAACGCAACTAAATGACCTTAGATTAAAAAAAATTCTTTAGATATGATAAAGAGTAAATCGTACTTTAGTACGGGTAAATTGTAATTAACCCTAAATTCTAGGTCATAATTGGGAACATTCCAATACTACATGTTCTTTTTAGTCAACAACGACAGCATAAAACACTCCAATGCTATACTTGGTTAAATGAAACGTTAAAAAGGTTCAATACACTTAACCAAGCACCAGAAAGACGGAGCAGAAAATCGAGGTGAAGACCGAATATGAAAACCAGAGACTAAGTTAAAGACCGAATACGGAGTTAGAGACGACGCTGAAAACTGAAGTGAAGACCGAATACGGAGACAAAAGACAGAGCTGAAAACCGAGATGAAGACCGAATACGAAAACATAAACTCTAATGGACCTAACATAATAACTCTAATGGGCTTAACATAATATCCTTAATTAACCCTGATTGACATCACATAAAAAAATGATGTACCTTTTTCTCACACCTAATTCTTAGGAAAGGCTAATCAACAAAAACTCCCACTAACATATTCATAAACTCACCTTATAATTCTTTTACCCCCAACTTAGCAACATTGCAATAATATCAAGGTTATAAAGGATTTTTGATACATACCATGTAATGTATATATATCAACATTGCAAAAACTCGGTGAGTGACAAAAAAGGATTTTTGATACATATAATGTAATGTATATATTAAAGAAAAAAATAACAATATTTTGATAAAATGGGATAGTTCCAAACAACTTCGTAAGTTAAAACATCCGCAAAAAACATAGTTCAAACGAAAATAGAATAAGAAACAAGTACAAACAACAATAATATTAGGTAACGAGTTAATCACTGTGCTTGTGTTCATGCCCAAACACAAAATATAATTAAAAATAAATCAAAACGTCTAACTGATTTTTAAGTATTATATAACAAAGATTAAAGAGTATTTTATACGTGACTTTCTATTAATCTTTGGAAAAGTAAGTATAGTCAGGGTTGGGTTAGTGGTTAATATATGTTAAGATTATGCTTGACTTACTACTTTGTTGCTGATAAAAAAGTCTTTTTAACCAACACAAGTTAGGCAAGAGGTAAAATGCTCACGTCCATATGGAAGATGCCATAGCTAAAAGTGTGATTGTTTGATGAAGAAGCATAATATTTGAACAACCCGGATGACAAGTGAGTACTTATCAGAAAGGGACAAAGCAGCCTTTAAGAAAGGCCATCGTTGATATTATTCTATTATAACAATACCCTCGAGCATAGGGATGGGTAGTGGTAGCTTAGTTTTCCAGTACAGTACACCCACAGAATTTGGAGTCTATTATTAGGGATTACATACTGAAAACAGAGGCTGAAAAACTGAATTACTTTATAAAAAAAGCATAAAGGCATGGCATCATTTTGATGTTAAAAACATAGTTGACCGCATTTGGTATTTACCGAGTTTTGGACCTATTTTTGCTATCATTTGCAGTGGAGTCTGAGTTTCAGGAAATTTTAGAACACTGAAACATAATTGTTAGATTATATGGGTCGAGGCCCATTCCGTGTAACCCTAGCTTATTTCCCCACTCACGTGTATCCTATATATAATGGCACATCAATATTATTCATCTCAATACAATACATCTTTATCACATCTTTCAATAATATATATACATATAGCCCAATTTAAAACAACTAAAGAAATGGAGCATATATTCCAAACCTGGGCAGATGATATTGCAAAAGCATTCATATCAGCATCAATGTAGTAGCAGCTGACATCCAAATTACCTCCCTGCCAGCAATAAACCCAGAAAAGAAAATCCAATTTTTCAAAAAAAAAACAATTTTAAAGTGATGTCTTTATAAATAAGTGAAAAGTACCTGTATGTGATCAAGAACCGATCGAGCAGAATTGAGCGAAATACCACGCTCGGCAGAAGGACCTCCACAGACGAGACCAACCCGCAGAAGCCTATCTCTATCCCCTACAAGTTGATCAACTTGAGCTTCAGCAGGTGTTGCTGCGTCTCGACATTTGTGAGCTAGTCTCGAAGAGTTGGTCAAAATCGAACTGGAGAAGCTAAGAAGCCTAGCCGGAGAGGACCGAGCAGCAGGAGAGGAAGATTTGATCCCCACGGGAAGGCCGCGAAGAAGGGACAAGGGCGCCATGAGAGAATAGAAGAGAAAATTAGGTCAGGAAAGAAATGGGGATGATGGATCGAGTAAGGGAGGTTGATGTGATGGTATATAGTAGTGACGATGAGAGTGTGGCCAATTCGCCATGCCAATTTTGGTTGATTCTCTTTTGCTTTTCATTTTCATATGCATTTTGTGGGTGGGAGATTCACAAAATATCATTAACAAGTGTAGTGGGTGGGAGGAGGGAC
>JAYMTS010000531.1:0-10453 GCA_036898005.1 Geranium phaeum
AATGAAATACTCCTTTAATTTTTTACCAAGGGTTGACTCTTCCTTCAACAAGAGTCCATCTATCAATTATGTGATGGTTGACTTTTTTTTCATTTTTTTAGCAAGTTCTGGTTAAAATTTAATTTTTTTTTTTTTTTTTTGCTTTGTGTTTGTTGTGGATGTGGGGGGGGGGGGGGGGGGGGAGATCTACCTGTCCATTTTTTTGGATAAGTGTATTTTTGCCTAAGTTAAATGTGGTTAAGTTTACTTTTCCCAAGAATGTTTATTACATTGAATAAGGCAGCAAAGTGTGATTTTTTCGAAGTTGAAATTGAAAGCCGTAGTTTAGTTACGAAGCCAGTGTGTGGGTTACAAGTGACCAAATGAATGATGAAGCAAGAACCAACACGGTGAGGCTGGGTGGTCTCACAACACTCCATCAAGGACCTACTTTTATGTTATGTATGTGGCTACACTTCCATCACATCGTTGCTTTGCTCCTGTGGGAATGGGCCGACTTGGGCAAAAATGAGTAAATTATTTTAAATTTCAATTATAAGTTACATTTTAGTATATAATATAATAAAAATAAAATAAGTGGTCTCTCTAGTACCATATTATTATATATGTACCAGCTTGAGCTTAGTTCAGTGATTGTTTATACTCACTCTCTAACTTAGTCCAGTGATTGTTCATACTTGCTCTCTAACTTAATATCATAAGTTCGAAGCTCAATGTATTATTCAGGTAGGATGATTCAAGGTATATAAAAAAAGTAACGTACTATTAAAAAAATATATATTATATATGTCACATGCACCCCAAAACAAATACATCTCTAGTTGTATTAAATTAGTTTGTAACTATTATTCGAAAAATATGTGGATTTAATGTTGAAAACCACATAGAATAGGCGACGGGTATGGTAGTGAACACGTAGACGAGCCCAAAGCAACAACAAAACAATCCAATTTAAAACCCCTTTTTAAGCCCAAAAACAAACCCAAATCACCTCATCCCCTTCCTCACACTCCTCGCCTCTCATCTCCAATCTCTTCCCCAGATTCATAACCAAACACACCTCACACTGTACTGAAACAAAAATGGTTTCTTCAGCCACCACCAACCCATTACTCTCCTCCAATTTCTTCACAAACCGAGCCCTAATCTACGCCCCAACCCCCAAAACCACCCGCTCCAGAAACCTCCTCATCGCTCGCAGCAACAATTCAGCTCATTCCCAATCCCAATCTCAGGCCAATTTCGCCGCCGCTTTAATTTTCTCCTCCCTCGCCGCGACAGCCCCTCAGGCCCTCGCCGTCGACGCCGCTCCACCGCCGCCGGCCCCAGTCCTGGAGGCCCAGCCCATCAGGCCCAGCCCCTCAAGCCCATCCCCGTTCGGCGAGAACCTCCTCCTCACGGCCCCAAAGCCCCAGGCCCAGCCCGCCTCCGACCTCCCGGAGGGTACTCAGTGGCGCTACAGCGAGTTCCTTAACGCCGTTAAGAAGGGCAGGGTCGAGAGGGTCAGGTTCAGCAAGGAGGGCTCCACCCTCCAGCTCACCGCCGTTGACGGCCGTCGCGCCTCCGTTACCGTCGTCAACGACCCTGACCTCATCGACATTTTGGCCGCTAACGGCGTCGATATCTCCGTCTCCGAGGGCGAGTCCGGTAATGGGCTCTTCAACATTATCGGGAACTTGCTTTTTCCGGTTTTGGCCTTTGCAGGACTGTTTTTCCTCTTCCGGGGAGCCCAGGGCGGCCCGGGCGGGCCTGGTGGGCTCGGGGGCGGCCCGATGGACTTCGGGCGGTCCAAATCCAAGTTCCAGGAGGTCCCCGAGACTGGAGTCACATTTGCTGATGTTGCAGGGGCTGATCAGGCCAAGCTGGAGCTTCAGGAGGTTGTTGATTTCTTGAAGAATCCCGACAAGTACACTGCTCTGGGAGCTAAGATCCCGAAAGGGTGTCTTTTGGTAGGGCCGCCTGGGACCGGGAAGACCCTGCTGGCCCGGGCGGTGGCTGGCGAGGCCGGGACGCCCTTTTTCTCATGTGCTGCTTCGGAGTTTGTGGAGCTGTTTGTGGGGGTGGGAGCGTCGAGGGTTCGGGATTTGTTTGAGAAGGCCAAGGCTAAGGCGCCCTGCATTGTGTTCATTGATGAGATTGATGCGGTGGGGAGGCAGAGGGGAGCGGGTCTTGGTGGGGGGAATGATGAGAGGGAGCAGACTATTAATCAGCTGTTGACGGAGATGGATGGGTTTTCGGGGAATTCGGGGGTTATTGTGTTGGCTGCTACGAACAGGCCGGATGTGCTTGACTCGGCGTTGTTGAGGCCTGGAAGGTTCGATAGGCAGGTTACGGTGGACAGGCCTGATGTTGCTGGACGAGTGAAGATCCTTCAGGTGAGCACTATGCATACTTGAATCTGCCTTGCTTCCAAATTTGATTGCTTTTAATACAATTTGTTCGTATAGGAGATTTTGATTAGGAATATAGTTTTCAATCTAAGATTTAGAGCATCTAGTACAAATTAGAAAGTTCTATATAATCTAGATTTTAAGGTCGGTGAGCCAACTATGGTTGTTGGGAATTATGTGGATTCCTCTTCCTTAGACATGTAGTTTAGTTTAACTGAGACACCACTGAAGAATTGTTCTTCTGGTTAAGATTTAAAAATGGCATTTCTGTATGCCCTTCGACGTAGCTTGTGCAACTCTTATCTTACACTCATCTTCAAGGCACGAAGCCAATTGGGGAAATACACTTTTCAGCTGGATTGGGTTTTAACAATGTCAATACATAGAATGACTTTGATCTGTCCTTATAATTTAATGCTGCAAATCTTACAAAGTCCAGGTTGATGAGTGTAGTGTAACTTACCTCTTTTGAGCTTGATTAATCATTTAATAACAGTAATGAAAGCTGGTTTTTAGTTTACTGAACTATTTTCCTGTTCTGTTGTTTATTAGTTGTTCAATAGCTAGGCTTAGGTTCAGTAGTTGTTTTGCTATGAGATATTTAAAACCAGGGACTAGGGTCCAAACATGTGAAGTATTCTTCTAGTTTATGTAGAACATAGTTTGTTTACTGATATCAATCATTCATGTGAAGGTGCACTCGCGAGGAAAGGCGCTAGGAAAGGATGTGGACTTTGAAAAGATTGCGAGGAGAACCCCAGGTTTCACTGGTGCTGATTTGCAGAATCTTATGAATGAGGCAGCCATTCTTGCAGCTAGGCGTGAGCTCAAGGAAATTAGCAAAGACGAAATATCCGATGCCTTGGAGAGGATCATCGCGGGACCAGAGAAGAAGAATGCTGTTGTTTCAGAGGAGAAGAAAAGATTAGTTGCCTATCACGGTGAGCAAATTATAATCATCAGTCTGCAATACACTATTGCGATGTATTTCATAACTTCAGGTCTCTGACAATGTGAAATGCAATTATTCTCCAGAGGCTGGGCATGCTTTGGTCGGTGCACTTATGCCGGAATACGATCCCGTGGCCAAGATATCCATCATCCCTCGTGGCCAAGCTGGTGGACTTACCTTTTTCGCTCCAAGTGAAGAAAGGCTTGAGTCTGGATTGTACAGCAGAAGCTACTTGGAGAATCAGATGGCTGTCGCACTCGGTGGAAGGTTAGTTTCTCAGTTCTCACTCATCCTATTAATACGTACTGAGGCACTCAAGACCAGTGCTTGCTTGGCAATTGGTCTGGCACTTGATCTTGGGTTATAGTGACCAGGGTTCGAGTCTCAACAGTGGTATCTCTTTCATCTTTATTCTCTCCATCTTACGATGTGCCTCCATAACTGGATTAAATGTCGGTCAAAATATAGAGAAACACAAGAACCTGGTGTGCTCCGAAATATTCTTAAACTGTTTTGTGACTTAGACATGGTGATTTTTTTTTATCACCAATTCCCATTCTACCCTTATCCCCACCTTTGCCCCAAGCAGAGGATCTCACTGACCCACCAGGATTCCAACATTAGATCTCTTACTAGGCATATTGGAGTGTTGTTATCGAGTATGTAAGTTCAAATGGGTAGACCTAAAGTCATGTTCCATTGCGATTGCAGGGTTGCGGAGGAGGTAATATTCGGTCAGGAGAACGTGACGACCGGAGCATCCAATGACTTCATGCAAGTATCGCGGGTGGCAAGGCAGATGGTGGAGAGATTCGGGTTCAGCAAAAAGATCGGACAGGTTGCAATCGGAGGATCAGGGGGAAACCCCTTCTTGGGTCAACAGGTAAGAGTGTACTTCCGTTGAGAGAGCTTGCTTGTTTGCTTCAATGGAACGGTCGTTTGAACTAGCCTCGTTATGTTTGTATTGCAGATGTCGTCGCAGAAAGAGTACTCGATGGCAACAGCAGACGTGGTGGATGCGGAGGTGAGGGAGCTGGTAGAGAAGGCGTATGAGAGGGCAACACAACTCATAACGACTCACATTGACATACTGCACAAGCTGGCCCAACTCCTCATGGAGAAGGAAACTGTGGATGGGGAAGAGTTCATGAGCCTCTTCATTGACGGTAAAGCTGAGCTATACGTCTCCTGAACCTCAACAACGTATAAAGCCTTACATACACATTATCAACCATTTAAATGTTTCAACAAGAATTGTCTAACGAGTACATTACATAATGGTACTAAGGCATGAGTGTATCTCCAGGCTATAGCTTATGGTCCTCTCAAGTTGTAAGGTTGAATTATTTTTGGCAGGCTTCTGTATAAACTTGAAATGTACAAGATTTCTACTGTAAATCGATTATATTATTTGTATATATCTTCATCATTCTATTCAAACTCTTATAAACAAACCTTTTTTATCAACGAAAAACATTAAATAATAAAAGTGAGCAATATCCAAAAGAGATTGACACCTACAAGAAAATGGTGATACAAAGAGAGCTGAAAACGAAAAGATCTGACATGAAACAAAGGTGAAGACAATATGAAAAGATCCGAAATGTCTGTCTCGAAATCCTGAGCAAGGGCCTGGAAATTCTCTTCGCGCTCCCACGTTCAAGAATGAGATCTTCTTCGTTTCCCCTGAGCAGAAATTCTCATAGGTTTACAGAACTCCCAAGTTCCATCGGCCTTCCTCCTATAAACAAACTTGCTTCACCGTAAATATTTATGGAGCTTTAGGGTTTTCTTTGCCATGTTCTTCACTGAAGCACACGCAAAGAAGCTCATCGTAAGCTTGTACTGACTTTGCAGCAAAGCTCTCCATGGCATTCAAACTTTGTTTCAGACCCAAATGCAGGTTCTTAGTACTGGTTACCTGACTATGGTGCACAGTCGAAAACGGGGCACCTCTCTTTTCCCCAGTTAGTAGCATAGTCTTCTTCTCCCGAGCTCGCAGTATCTTCTGCATCTTTTGCTCCTCCCTCTCCAACACCTTCAACTTCCTCTCCATATCTTTGTCTACTACTACTCTTTCTTGCAGTTCTTTATTATACCCTTCAATGAGCTGATTTACACTGGTGAAAAATCCCTCCATACCCTCAATCACCTCATTCTCACACAGTCTATCCATGGCTTGTGACCATTTGTTACAAATCACAGACACTCGTGGACCACCAATCTTACTAGGAGAGAAGGGTACTGCTATACCATCAGCATTTTCTTCAGGCTCATACAAAAGACATTTCATAAGCCAACCATTCAGTGCCTTGACAAAGCATCTTTGAGCATCAATCCAAGTGGAAAAGTTCAAAATCCAGCTTCTAATCTGAAACCTCAGTTGCATTGTGACTTCAAGACAAGCTTCGTTTAGCTTTCCATCGGATGCAATGGTATCTAGAAATTTTGCTTCTGCAACCACCTGGTGCTGACACATATGGCATTCGAGCATACTTTTCCACATTTCAGATAACCTGAAACAGATAGAAGATCAGAACAGAACTGCTTATCATTTATCATTTGCAATCAGCTATGAAGAGCTAAGGTATCAACTGAATAAACTATGAAGGCGACATACCCTTGGATTAGTTTGGTGATCCATGGCCATAATTCATCATCCCTCAAGTTGCAAATTGTAACTGACAAGTTATCAACCATCTGGAATGCAATTTTTCTTTTAGTACATAGAGCTCTGACTAAAGTTCGTGTTTTGTCAACTTTATGAGCTGCCTCAGCACCCTTCTCATTAAGATGCTTTAGCTGCCTAGACTTCTTCTCATGAATCATGCGCAACTTTTCCTCAGCCTACAAAAAGTAGTAGCCACCATTTTAACTTCCCTGGTATATTTAGCGACATTCCTTGCAAGTCCAGAGATGTAGTAAAGTTGACAGAGCTTAATCTCAGTAGCGGCAAGGCGATATGTATGAAAGAATAGCATCTACCAACAGTAATGTGTATAAATGCACAGGCATGCACAATTGCCAAACAAAACAGTATGTACAAGAGTTGATTAAGAATACTAAAAGAATCACAACCTAGGTGACACTGATCTGACAAAAGTAAGTAATACATAATCAATAAAAGGATCAGAACATATGCAAACAGTGAGAGATGCAAATAATAACAGGGCCTGATACATATAGCCGCCTCTAAATGGTCAACTTAATCGTGCTCAACTTTTGAAATATAGAATTATCTGCTTATCGTTTTTTTATTCTCATCTGCAACTGTAACATCCCCCTAACGATCACCTTTACCCAGCTGACAGCAGTCACAGCACAAATACATACAGGTTAAGCAAATAAAATATGCTGTCTCCACTTGTTAATGTACTCCTTTATTTGATTTCTAGAGCACAATTGGCTTTGGCTGTGAAGATGTCAAAGTAGGCCCAAAACATAGTTGATATGATGTGGCACCACTGTAATAGCTTTTGTGTTGAACAAAAATCATTCAATGCTGCTTGGTGATTATTTGGGCCAACCGGCCAAGTGATCATTAAGGGTCTGGGACAGACCTATAGGAGACTGATCCACGATGAGAATAACAAGATACTGTGTTAAACAACCCAATATAGGTGAAGTAGTGAAAAAGTGAGGGGTGGGAGAGATTCGAATCTAGGAACTTGACTTGAAGTATATTAAACTCCACATATTTTAGGCAGCACAATGACATTAACTGTATAAACTACCACTGACTAAGAACAGAACCTTAAGACTTAAGAAGTGATATAGAAATATATATGATAATACGGCTCCATTTTAAAATGTGAGGCACGTGGGATTTTCATGGGCACATTTAATTTCTATTATCCCAATGCATGAAACATTTTAAAGACATTATCAAAGCCAGAAACTGCTTCGTCAAAGCATGCATAAATGTGTTACAAAATACGCGCTAGCCACCACTACCGTGCTCCTTTTACACCGTCCAAGAAAGAGGGGACCGAAAAAGACATGGCTGGTTATGGGCTTCTAATGACATTATTAGCCGAAAGTTTTTTTTAGCAAACTCAACTAGAGAACAGGACAAACATTCTTTTCAAAGTTTCAGATTAGTCAAACATCAGGCAAAATGGGCATCAACATTTGATGATATTCCACAAAACGAGTTGCATAATTATACATCCAGGTTCTAACTACCTATTAGCTTCACAAAGAGAAGATTAATTTGTAATATATTCTAACAGGTATGAATCTTGTTTCAGACAAATAAAAAATTACTGACAGCTTATACTACTTCATAACATTACAAAAGAAAAGCATAAACACCAGACATTTTATAATGAGAGGCTGTTATCAACTAAACAATTCAACAACATTATATTAATTAAGTACCCAGTTTGACCAAACATGCTACAATGAGACAAGAACATAACAAAGCACAAAAGTTAAAGAAGCACAGAAGGCAATATCAAACCTTGACTTCATCATATAGCTTCTTCTCCCACATGCACATCTGCTTTAGAGTGGCACATAGATTTCCTGAACTCACCACAGCCTTATCTTCATCTTTATCCAAACCCCACAACACAGGCCCAATCTTCCCACCTGACTCCATAGATTCTGAAGATACTTCTCACACAACATGCACCAAAAATCACAAATACAACCACTTTACAAAAATGACTATCCAAATTAGAGCATCTCCAATGGTTTAATATATTTAGCATAAAATTTATGTTATATGTATTTTTTAGTATTTATATCATATTTCATTCCAACCACATATGCTATATATTATTTTATTATTTTAATAATAAACAAAATAAAATGCATTATTTTATTATATTAATATGATTATTTTATTTGATTAATTGAGAAAAGTAATATTTTGATGTTAAAGTAGTAATAAAATAATATTTTTTCTTGGATAGACAAATAGCATATGATACATTTTCATGTCAAATATATAGCGTATAATAAAATAGCATAACAAATAACATGTTGGAAGAGTTGATATAACATATTTTGCATTGAAGATTGAGATATAGCATGGATTGGAGATTGTCTTAGTACCGATGATAGTACTGTACCTGGATACACAGAATTTTTACTCTGAAGCAGCTCCGTAACTCCATCCCCTGATTTCGCAGCTTTCTCGAACTGGATCTGAACCTCTCTCATCACACGAGACACATCAATTTCAAACTCAGACGGAGCATCAATCTTCTTCTCGTTTTTCCCTAATTCCTCCCCCGCGCCTTGAATTGGCTCATCCTTGAAATCGCCGCTTTGAATGTGCTCGATTCTCTCAAAAGTGTCGAAGAAATTGAGAAAATCCCAGGCGGAGCTGGTGGGAGCAGGAGGCGGAGGAGGAGAGGCGCCACCAGAACCGTACACAGGCTGGGCGGGAAACACACATTTTGAAAAATATTCATTCTCTCCGTCCTCCGAATCAGAAGTGAAGCGAATGTGTGAATCGGAGGTCGAAGAAGGCTCAGAAATCGGGAGCTGGGCGGAGAATCGAGCGAAGAAGCGGAGGAGAGTGGGGGCGATGGCGGAGAGGGAGTGGGCGTAGGCGATGTGGGAGCGGGCGAGGGCTTGTCCGTGGCGGAGAGCGTCGTCGATAGAGGAGCTGCGGTGGCGGCAGAGAGCCACGGCGGGGTTGTCGTGGAGGCGAGAGGCGGCGCAGCCCATAACAGTTGTGTGTAGTTGAGTTCAGAGAGTGAGTAGTAGCATAGCAATAGCACTTAGTGAGGATTTTGAGTGGTGAGATAAAAAGGGTGTGTTTGTGTTTGTGTTTGTGTTTGAGTGAGAGAGTGTGAGAATTCAAATTTTATAATTTGGGGGAAAGTGGTGAAGAAGCGGCGGGATAGCTGTAACGTCTCTATTTTCCCTTTTACACTTAATAATGAGTTAATGGTAATATTGAAGTTCTAGGGAAGAAAGTAAATGGCATTTCATAAAGGGTATTTCTTTCAAAGGGTAGTTTTGTTATTTTTTACAAAAATAATTTGACTTTTGACCAAAAATTTAAAGCTAGCAGACTTAAGTGAGACATTAGTCAACTACGGGGACTCCACATAACGATTTGATTTATCGAGAGATGTAAGTGAAAAAGTATAAACTATGGGGAGCTAAGTGAAGTTTTTTCTGAGAAATCAATGCTCGTGTTGTACTAACTTCTAATATATAATTTTTAAATGCCAAATTTATACCTAAAAATAGCTTACACTAATTTTATAATGTGATTACTCCAATTCGAATAAGAAATTGTTAGGTTTGGCTTCAGAGTATGTATAACGGTGGATATGGGTTGGTTTCAGATGTGAGGTTGACTATTCAGTATCCAAATGTAATTCGGAGGGGAATTGAATCATGACAAGAACATAATAATGGTATGTGATTTTGTATAATCACCACATAACTTCTGTTATTCTAAGTTTGTGATTTCAATGGAGGTGAAATTAATTAAAGGCACCATAAAAACAGAAAAGAGAAACATAAATTACTTAATATTAAAGCCATCAATTGAAAACTTCTAAAACCTTAAAATGTCATGATTTGAAAATTTGAAGTCTGATCAAGGGCATTTTCGTCTTTCTACTTAAAAAGTTAACAAATTTTTTAACGATTTTTGATATATATCTGTTTTTTAAAGTTCGGGAGGCTGGATGTCTATTTTTTGAGTGAATGTAGATAGGTGTTTTTAGTTAAGTTGGATGTGGCTATATATATATATTTTTCTTTATAATTATACTTAGTATGTTTCATTCATTCAGCTCACCTCTCTAAGTACATACAAGCTTATTGTTCAAATACTTTAAGATATTAAAATTGGACTAATAGACATGGTTAATGTTATAATAAGCCATCATTCAGATTCAGCCATTTAAGATGTGAAAATTGTAATAATCGGGTAAGTTAAGGTTAAGAAGTCGTAACTCAGTCTTTTTAGATTTGAAAACTGAGCTAATAAGTTAAAAATGTCAATATAGTCATATTAAGAGAAACAAACTGAAGTATATAGTTAACTTCAAGGTCGATGGACATATGTTGATATGGCCGAGTTGGTCTAAGGCGCCAGATTAAGGTTCTGGTCCGAAAGGGCGTGGGTTCAAATCCC